>LOJH01016524.1:0-22783 GCA_001685095.1 Ellobius talpinus
AAGCTGTGTTACTTTGCTTGTCTAAAACACCTGATTGGTCTAATAAAGAGCTGAGTGGTCAATAGCTAGGCAGGAGAAAGGATAAGTAGGGCTGGCAGGCAGAGAGGATAGATAGGAAAAATCTGGGAAGAGAATCAAGGGGTAAAAAAAGGAGGAGGAGGAGGAAGAGGAGGAGGAAGAGGAGGAGGAGGGGGAGGAGAGAGGGGATGTTAGGGGACAGCCACCATCTACACAGCAAGCCATGGAGTAAGAAGTAAAGAAAGGCATATAGAATAGAGAAAGATAAAAGTCCAGAGGCAAAAAGTCGGTGGGATAATTTAAGAAAAGCTGGCTAGAAACAAGGATGGTCATTCATAAGAAAGACTAAGTCTCCATGTGATGTATTTGGGAGCTGGGTGGAAGGCCCCCAATGAGCAAAGAGTCAAAAGTGAAAAAGCATCCAACAACAGGTCAGGGCTGTTCTGTACTGCTGGGAGGAATCTTGTTGCAGCCCCGGGCCTTCTGAAGTTTTAGGATCACCTGCCCCTGCCCTTTGCAGATTGGGTGCTCTTGAGGGATCATTACGGTCCGTCTTGGTAGAGGGAAGGAAGATTGTCCTCTTCCTGCACTTGGAGCTTCTCCTTCTGATAGCAGGTAGAGTCTCATGGTCCAGGTATCCTAGCCCATCAGGGCTTACTGTTTCCTTTATCTTCAAGTCTTGTTTCAAAGCAACCTTGATCAAGACACAAAAGCCACCAACACACCAGCTTCCTTCCTTCTCCTCTCCTGGAACCCCCACCACAGCCTGTACTTACTATGACCATGAACTCCTTTCTGCTTAAATTCCAACTGCTTTAAAGACTCCTCCAGGGCTCTCCCCTCCAGAAAGCCTTTCAGGATTCTTTCATACTTACGCTCCTGGAGATTTCCCGCCCTGTTCTTGGGAGCTTACTGTCTGTCTCATCCTCCTACTCTTGGAGCCCTGGGATGGCCTCTGTACATCAGCCTAAGGTCGGGTCTGGATGCCATTCCCTAGTTTAGGGCAGGGTGCAGAGCAGTCTTTATTTTGGTAGTTTTTGATGTACTGAAGGATGAATGTGGGGCCTCACATATGCCACACAGGAGATTGAGCAAGAATGCACTCCCAGCCCAGAACAACCTCTAGATAAAGGGCAATTACTATTGACCAAACCCAGGACAGCAAAGAGATCTGAGAGTCCTGCCATCTCCCTCATCTGCTTAACATGTCTTAACAAATCACATAAAATTTTATCAGTCATATAAATTAGATTTTTATGGAGTGTGCAGATCACCTACAAGACACCTGTGGAACTGCCAGGGAGACAGAGGTGCTTCTGAAACAGACAAGCATTTACTACAGCTTGGCCTCCACCTGCTCATCCTGCCTGGATGCCAACATGTTACTGTCCAGAAGGATTTAAAAGGGAGGATTTGGCACTGCAGGATGGGGTCTGGAACACTGTAAGTTGACATCCCAAGTCTGCTTTCAGCTGGCTGAAATGTGGAACAAAGCAGATCAACTAACCCTGAGCTTCATCTACACAGGGAAACCATGACACCTAATCCTCGGTCTGCTATAAAGACCGAGACAGAGTGCTTGTCCGTTACAAAGAACTATATAATTTTATCAGCATTAATGCACCGATCCCCAGGCCTCTAAAGAGGGAATTTGGTTATGTGACTCAGTAACATTAATACTTTGTTGTAGAATATAAACAGGTCTTCTGTCTGGGGACCCATAAAAAGGTCAAGGAAAAAACTGGACTCTAGAACAGACCATTCCCTGGTTGAGTCAACCTGGGTCACACCTTGATCTTTCTGAGGTTCTGTCATCCCCACAAAGTAAATTAACCATGGCCACTAAAAGGATTTTGATAGGACAGAGCTGTATAGGAAAGCCCATGGCATGTCCTTGGTCCACAGGAGAAATCCAAACACTATTGGTGACCCTTTTCTTCCATGTATAGACTTCCCTTCCATCTTGAGGTTGAGTTCCAATAAGATAAGAGATATAAATATGGCTTTCAGCTTAGAAAGTGTCGTGAGTAGTGACAAGGATTGTTCTAGTGATTAATAGGTGAAGGGAACTTACACAAAGAGAGGAGATTGGTGGAGAAAATTAGCGCACATCACCTTGAACAAGGTATCCTGGTTTCATGTACTTATAGATAAGATGACGGACTGAGGAGGACACAGAGTACTTCTGCAAGGTCTCACCAAAACCCTATCTAGTCATGAGAAACACCTGACAAGACTCAGCGGCGAAACCATCTTCCAAACAACTACTCAGGATTCCTCAAACGTCATGAGACTGGATTGTGACAGATGAGAGGAAACAAAACTAAGCATAAATATGTTTTGAATGTTCAGTAGGAAGTGGCAAAATTTGAGCCAAGGCATTTAAATATGTTACTAGGATCTTTCCAGTGCTGATTTCCTAGGTTTGGTTAATATTTGACACCCATAAACCCTCAGAACCCTCAACCCCATAGCATTCCCAGGATCTGAGAACCCTAGGAACCCAGGACCCTAAGGATATCAGAAGCCCTAAGACCTTAGAACCCTCAGAAACTCAAGACTTTAGAGTTTAGAACAGTCAGGAGTCAACAATGTGGACCATCAGTACTGTTGGGCCATTCAGGAACTCAGGTCACTTAGGGCATATGTGCCTTCAGGACATTACAATTCATAGGGCGTCAGAACCTTCAGGATACCAGAATGTTTAAAATTTTCTTGACCTCAGAATACTCAGGACATCAAAGACCCTCAGGGCTTCAGAATCTTCAAATGCTGAGACATTAGGGACACCAAGAAACCCCAGAAATTCAGAAGAGAAGAGCCTGGGCCACTCAGAACCTTCAGGACATTCATGACATCAGAACCCTCAAGACCTCAGCACCCTCACGATCAATTCTCAGGTCCTTCCTGCATCCTGTATAGATCTCAATGCTCGTGCCTCTGCCTTCCTAGTGTTAGGGTCTCCAGCATGCATTGTCAGACATGCGCTACCACACCCAGTAATCATGGGCTCTCGGGTCTCTGGATGTGGGCGCCTCTCTCACTTCACCCTGGCACAGCCCTAGCTTCCCCTCACACCCATCGGCCCACTTTTGCTCCACCTCTTCTGTTGGCCTCTCTCTCCTCAGGGATGGACTTCATTGTGGCTGAAGTGTGAAAAGACTCTTTGGGAAAGTTTCTACAGACTTCCCTGCCCCGTCCTCAGACCCTGAAGAGGTTTCTTTTAAGGAGTTGCAGGTTCCAGAGTGCTCACTTCCTTGCCAGAGCCCCATGAGGGCAGATTGCATTGTCTTCCTGTATAACTATCAATAATTGTCTGGAACACTCTTAGGGTCTGCAGGACTTCAGGATGTCAGACCCCACTGGGCCTCAGCACCCAGAGTATCCCTAGGACCTTAGGATCCCAGGAATTCAGAATCTAGAACTCATGTACTCAAAAGAAAAGTCCTGGTTGCCTGGTCCTGGAAAGGATGTGGTCATGCTTTGGGGTAAAAGGTCCATGAAACTTTTCTATTCACTCCAACTGCCTTGTCATGCAGCAGGGGAAACTGAGGCCCAGACAGGGATAGGAGCCAATCCAAATCTTGGCAAGAAAGTCTCAGGCAGAGTTAGGGCTCAGTGCACAGTATAGCCCATTGTTGCCAGGGAGTCCAAATCACTGCTATGAAAAAATATTTTAGGTGCTGTGTCCTTGAGACTGTCACCTTGACTTGAAATCACCCACATAGAACTGAAATTCTTTATCTCACATAGAGTTGAATCCTAAGTCTGGCTCTATAACTTAATACTGTGCATCTTTCAATCAGCGTTTGGGCCTCTGAGCTCAGACTCCCCACCCCCCGTGAAGTAAATCCACCGTTCTGAATGCAGGCAAGCACAGCGGCTCAATCCATCCATCCTAGCTAGACAGGAGTCCTGGAAGCCCCAGCAGGGCTGCATAGCAGAAGAAAGTTGCCTGAATAACGTTTCTATAGCTTTGTATCTTAGAACACATTTGCATATCCATGGAACCTTGAATATCCACACAGCATTCTACCCTCTGTGTGTGTGTTGTAGATAGCTAGGTGTCATTAGCGTTAAATAAAAATATGCAGAATAGTAAACACACACACATACACACACACACGACTTAACTACTATGACTATGCATTGAAGACTGTGAGCCATAAGACTAAGAGAAAGGTCTCTGACTGTGGCATTGTAACATGTCTGTTGATGACACATAAAAGTCTCTTTTGTCCAACTAGGACCAGTGCACTGTAGCTGCTCTTGCACGTTTATTAAACTCTCCTTTTGTTGTTAGTTCAGAGAGTACTCCTTCTACTCACAGAAGAAAAACGTAGCTTCCTGTCAAACAGTGTGGCACCTTCCACACCATGGTGGCCTCTGTACCACATGCTTGACACATGGAGTGACCCAGCTGTATCATCTGTTTTCATGCAAGTCCACTCTGTGATGGCCACACAATGAGAAAATAGCCTAATACTTATCAGTTAGTCATTAAGCATGGAATTACATTCCTACTACTACTACTACTGTCATTATTATAAAATATTTGTTTTTATTTGTATTATTGTGTCTGTGTGTGTCTATGGGAGTGCATGTCCCATGTGAACAGGTACCTAAGGATGCCAGAAGAAAGCATCAAATCCCTGGTTCTGAGATGCCTTATGTGGGTGCTGAGAACCAAACTGGAGTCCTCTGCAGAAGCAGTGAGGTCCATCACTAAACCATCTCTCCAGCTCCATCATACTATCATTATTGTGCAGTATTTTCCCTGCTGTATAGCAGGTTCACTGCTAGGAGCTGGGAATGCAGGGTGACTCTCACACACCTCCCTACCCCCGAGGAAGGTACACCCCTTGCTCACTGTTCCAATTCAGTCAGAGTTGGCCCTTATCTCTAGTTCTTCCAAAGTTGTTCTACCCAGTCATTCCCAAACTGAATGTTCCAGAATGTATCTCCATTTTTGGCTTGGTGATCAGGGTCTTTATATCATAAACAGGTTTTGATGACAGTTAGCGAATGCTCCTCTCCCTTTGGGAATTTCCTTTACACCAATTCCCAAGAGTGGAACCATCAAGCCAGAGGCTGTGGTCTTCTAATGACTCTTGATGTGGATTATCAAATTGCTCTCCAAAGGGGATGCTCCCAATTTACACACGGCCACTGGCTGTGTGTGGATGCCTTGGTGAGACCATAACTGTCTCAGCCCTGGGTGTGATAATTAGATTTCTTAATTTGTGCTAAATTAATAGGTGTAAAATTACATCTCATTTTAATTTGCTTTTCTTTGAGAGTTATGAAGGTTGAGCACTCTCTCTAATAAACATACACTTGGATGGCTTTGTTCATTTATTCATTCATTTAAACTTTACACATTAACCCTGCACCTCATAGCAGAGCTTGCAAAGAGGCAAAGACAGAAATAAAGAGAACACAGTCCTCACTTCCCAGCATCTTTATTTGGAGGAAAGGTAACAGATGAGCCAACAGTCCCAAGACACTGAGCAGACAGTGTCTGTATTGAGAGAGGAAAGAAGAGAGATTGAGGGATGTGAACCAAGGAGAGCATTTTACCCACAATGAGGGTTTGGAACTGTAGCTTCAGCTGTTTGGATCAGTGCTGACAGTCTGGTGAATGTACTGTTTATCTGTTAGTTTTCAAGGCTGGACTTAAGTGTACAGTATTCTTGTTTTAAGATTTGTTTTGGTTTTAAAATTATATTTTAATATAATTTTATATTATATAAATGTTGTATATAAATACACACATGTGTGTATTCCTACCTGTCTATGTTGGGGTATTGTGTGTAGGTGTATGCCTATGAAGCCCAGAAGAGGGTGGGAGATCTCCTGGAGCTGGAGTTACAGAAAGGTTGTCAGGCCAAATAGATGGTGGGAACTGAACTCAGGCCTTCTCCAAGAACAGTACTCATTCTTGATCACTGAGCAGGCCGCTCATGTGTAGCCTATTCTGTCTGCATTTGTACATTTGTGTAAGTTTGTAGTTGTTGTGAATTAACGGTATGGTGGATAGGACTATTCTTTGAGAATGTAATAGACTGCTTTGGGCTATCGTTGTACTGAGCGTGTCAGTCTCAACTCTATGTGAGGTGTGCTGTAGACTCTGCCATCCTGGACAAAGAGGCCAGCCAGGCTTCAGCTCTTGTTGGTGGACTGTGGTGGTGTCCTTGGGGCTCTTGCCTGCAGAGGTGCTCTGCTGTGTCCACTCCTTCTGGCCTACGGGCCATGTGCCAGCCAACCTTGGAGCTGTCCTCCACCTCTGTCGGCAAACGAGGACCACCCTTGTCTCTGCATGAATTCTACTGCTGCAGGCAGACTTTGTCAACTCTGTCCAGTCTCCTGTCTGTCACCACAATACCTGGTAAGTTCAGTGCCCCTTCCTGTATGTGGTCCTCCCTGGGACAGAAGATCATCAGGAATGAGTGGGCCAGAAAGAACGTGGCCTTGGCTTTCCACAAACTTAGAAGGTTTGATGGAATACAGGAATGAACATCCTTTAGGACAAGTTCCCGAGGCAGAGGAGAAGGCTGACAATTCGCCTGTGTGTGCATGCAGCTGCTGAGGGCCTTGTGTCACTTGTGGAGGACAGCCACTGACCCCAAGGGTAAAGGAGGTGTGGAACAGAACTGGCTTTGACAAAGAATTAGACACCCATCTGTCACCTGCCTGGACCTCCTCCTTGAAAGCTTGAGTCATTAGTCTTTCTACCTGATGGGAATTGTCAGCGCCAGACAAGCAAGTCACCTCATTTCCTAACGCAACACCCTTCCCCCATATGAAAGCTATAAGTAAAGGCTTTAAAAGCTACCAAAGAGCTGTCTGGGGTAAGGCCTGGCTGTAACCCTAGCAGTGGAGATGCTAAGGCAGGGGGATAGAGAGTTTAAGGCTACCCTGGGTTACACAGCATGTTTATTGAGATACGAATATGCCACACAGAGCACCCACTTAACAAGCATAGTCCGGTGTTTGGTAGTATGTTCTGAGATGGACAGCCATCAATGCAGACTAAAATTTAGAACAGTTTCCTTGTCCCAGATAGGAGCTCCATCACTCTCAGCATTTCTCTCTAGTCTCAAGCCCTAAGTAACCAAAAATCTAATTTCTGCCTTCTATAAATTTTCCCACTCTGGTAATTTCACAGAAATCGAATTGCTAGCATGCAGTTCCTGATGACTGCCTTGATTAACTTAATATAGTCTTTTCAAATTCAGTTCAGGCTGTAATTTGGTTCAGTGCTTAATATTCTTTTTCATGAGCAAATACTATTCCACTCCTTTGGGATATACCACATCTAGATCCACTAACATTTGGATTGTTTTTACCTTTTGCCTATTGTCAATGATGCAGCTATGAATATTCATATACAAGTTTCTTATAAATGCATAATTTTATTTTGCTTGCATTCATGTATAGCTGGGTGTGGAATTGCTGTAGCTCATTGTGAGTCTGTGTTTTTACTTTCCAAGGAAGGGATGCACTGTTTTCTAAAGTGATCACACCATTTTTCATTCCTAGTGACAAGGAATGAGGGGTCTGATTCCTCCATAACTATGTCAGAATTTGTTATTAAAGCAAAACAGAAAACCAGTAGTCATCCCCATGAATCTTGTGATTTTGATTTGTGGATCTCTAATGACCAATTGTTAAGAATGTTATAGATACTGGCTCTTTTTCTCATATATTTTTCATCTTTAGGTCCCATGAATGGAGGGATCTGAGGCTTTGTTGCTGCTGCTATTGACAGTCTGCACACACACAAGCTCCCTGCTAACTCATTCCCTTGTAGGCACTTTCTTCTCTCTGTATCTTAGAAGTTGGTATTGTCTGAACCCATCACCCAAATGCTCCCTTGTTGAACCCTGACTCTCAAATCATATGCTCATGTAGTTGCAAGCAGAGCTTTGCAGGATTTTTAGGTGAGATGAAATTGTCAGGATGGCCCCCATGACAGCTTTAGCAGCCTTCTACAAAGAGGAAGTGACATTTGGGCTGCCAACGTGTCCATCTTACTGTGTGGTACCCTTGGCTGTGTTCTGAAGCAGCAGGAACACCCTCACCAGGTGGTGAGCAGGTGCTGGCAGTCTCCAATACCTTGAACCAAATAAACCTGCTTCCTTTATAAATTACCTTATCTTGGATATTTTGTTCTAGTAACAGAAAATGAACTAAGGTAGAGAAAAATCTTTCCCCTTTAGTACAGCTGCATGAATTATCCTGAAGTATAGATCAGCCATAGTTTCATGGCTTGTGGGCAATCCTCCGTGGACCTATGTTGAAGTTGCTTTAGATATTCACTATTGCAAGCTATGCGTCCACATAAGTAAACCTGAACACATGTCTGTAGGGGAGTGGGAGTAGCACCTATTTCCTAGAAGAGAGCCTGCTGGTTCAAAGGAACAAAGATTTCAAGCTATGGCAGGACTCTGCATTGAAGCCCAGTGGGACCATCACAATTCACACCACTAGTAGAGCTGAGAATGTGGATGGGTGAGTCTACATTCCAGATCTATATTCTGATGGAAGAAACTTTCCCTACAGGCAGTGCATTTCCTTTCAGAGGACTTTAGCAACAGAGGATGGACCAAAAACTCTACTACTGAGCTATTTCTGCATCTCCTAAGATCCCTGTTACTAAAATCTTCTTCCCGCTCTGAGAGTTCAGGAGTCTATGAAGCCAACAGCCTGTACCAGATGCCAAAAGGCTTCCCAGCTTCCCACTGTTGTCAGTCCCGCCCAGCCCAGCCTGAGCAGTATCTTTCGAATAGAACCAGGGTCCCCAGTGGATGCATCTCTGCATAGGGAACAGCCCACCAGTAGAATGTAGCGAGATCAATGTGATCCATGTGCAGCTTCTTGAGAAAGCCGTGACATGTGTGTATAGGGGAAGAAGGGTGCATTCTCTACATACAGCAAATACCTTACAAACTCCTCCCCCTCCATCTGCCACCTTCTATAGCCACATATCTGGCAGTTGTTCCTCAAATATCTTTCTCTCTTCTCCCCCTAGCTCCCCATCATCTTGCCTTCCCACTGCCCCTCCCTCTCCCACTTTTCCCTTTCACCAACTGGATGCTTTCCTTTCTTTTTTATTCCAATAAAAAGCTCCAGCCCTCCCTTCTCCCATCCCCAGCTTCCCACCAGCATCCAATTCTGTGCTGTCTAAAAGCCCAGGCACTGAGTTGGCAAGGCCAGGGCTCTGCTCAGAAGACACAGGAGGGGTTGCTGGGAGAAAAAGTGGTGAAGAACAAATGGTTTTCCGTTATTTGGGGGAGGGAAAGAGAAGGGAAGCTGGGAATGTTTGTCCATTTGTAATCTGTGCCCTGGGTTAGAGCAGGCCCAGTTCTGAAGACACACACCTGTTTATGGGTGGGGGGCGGAATAGGGCAGGCAAGCCCTGCAAAATTCAATCAAGCAATAAGTGACTCTGAACTAGCCAGTCATCCTGAGTTATTACTATCTGATTGAAGGTAGCTTGGCTGTATCTTAAATGGTCTGGTTTGTATGTGCAGATAGAGCTGGGCTCTGGAAAATCTTCCAACTGACTGATTTTACTTTTGAATAAAGATTCTATACTTATTTGTCTTAAGTTTTTTTTGCAAGGGGCTGGGAGTGCTAGCACCCACACAGGTCAGAAACAGGTTTAGGATCTCTTGGAGCTGGCGTTATAGGCATTTGTGAGCCACCCGATGTGGGTACTGGGATACTAAGGGGTTCGAACTCCAGTCCTCTGTAGAGCAGTAAGAGCTCTTAACAGCTGAGTCATTCCCCTCAGCCCCAAGATGTTTCTCTTTGACAGACCCAGAGACAAAGCAAGCTTTGTCCGAGGCTGCACAGCAAGTCAGTTGTCCAGAGAGGAGTGAGTCTAGAACCCAGGGTCCTCTATTCAATTGTCCAGGCAGGGGTACAGTCTAGAGCCCCAGGTCTTCTATTCAGATTCAGTTATAGAATTCATGGGATGAAACACAAAAATGTAAAGCTCAGTAGTGATTCAGAATTTCCAGACAACAGCAAGGGAACTTGAATGCAGGCACATGTTCCTCTAAGTTCAAAGCTCCATGACTACTCAGGTTGCTACTCTGTGAAGCTGTCCATGAGGTTTAACCTAGCCTTGGTTGGTGCTCTGTCCTTCCTGTTTGTCAAAATCAGAGAATGATTGACTGGCAAACATTGCTTGTACCAACCAGATGCCTGGTCTACCTGGTCCATACCTCAAACCTTGCTGTACAGTAGATCATCTGGGGAGCTGGGCAAAGTTCCCATGTTGAAGCTACTCTCAAAGTCAAAATCTCCGCAGGCAGGATAAAGGCGTCGGTATTATTTTTTAAAATGTCCCAGGTGACTCCAATATGAAACCAAGTTTGAGAACCTCTCATCCTAGAGGCATAAACTTGGAAGAAAGGCATCCTGAGTGTGGAGACTGTAAGGTTCTGGCATCCAGTCCCTAATCCCATACTAGGAGCAGGGGATCAGACCAAATGCAATCTAATTGCAGTCTCCCGCTGTTAACACTGGCGCAACCCGTACCCCAGAGATGACTGAATACATAAATAAATAGGCTTGAGCCCTTCTTAGCTTATTCAGGCTTCCCTGATAAATATGTATTTGGGGAAATTTCTAAGAAATGTAATATTGTGTCTCTTTGGAGTAGTTTGTATCTGTTGGGAAAAGAAATGTTGAAGAGGTTCATCAGATGGGCTCTCCCTCCAGGCTCAGCAGTTGAAGCAGCTCTAACTGCAGCCCCGCCTACAACCCCTCACCATGGAGGAGAAGCCCTTAGAGGGACGGGGGGGATTTTGGCACTAACCTGCTCAACAAATATGCCTTTTGGGGAACATACCCTGGCCCCTTTTTGGTCTCCAGGCTCTATGTGGCCAGAGCTGTGTATGCTTCGATCTCTAGTTGTCAGCCCAGCTTTGTGACCCTGGGAAGACCATTCTGCTTCCTGAATTATGGTATTGTCTGCTCTTGTGTCTTGTACATCCTTTTAAAGTAGCTCACTTTTCAGATAACTCAGACTTCTAGAAAATTCTGCCTGACTGCACAGACCCCTCCCTGTTCTTCAATGCTTTGGCTTAGCACATGCAGTTCAGAGCTCCTGTTTCCTGGACCCAGAAACTCTGGTAAGTTTAGTGGATGGAACTTGCTGTGACTTCACTTTGTCCCCAGACCTGAGTCAGGAATTTGGTCCCTGGAGTCTTGTGTTATAAAGAGAATGGAAATTAATCCTACTGTGTATCTAGAACTGGACCTTTGAGAAAAGTGAACTATGAAACTAAAAAGATCCCTCTTTTCCTTAATATCTTGCATCTGTTTATCTTGTGATAATAATGAAAACCAGACTATTACAGTGTATGTGTTAGAGCAGATACCTGCCCTCCCCTGCAAGTGATGGCTGTAACTGGCCCTCCCCAGTTCTGCTAGCTCCAAATTTGATGCAGTGTAATCTCCTAAAAGCATCCTTCACCATCAGTAAAGGAAAAGCTCACATTTAGAGAAACTGTCTTGAAAATTTGATCCACAGACTCCTTCAGACATGATTATAAAAACATAATTTGCATAAACATCCTAATCTTATTTTATATTTTTGCTGATAGCATAATAAAATAGAGAAGAGACCGTGAAGTGATCCGAGGAGAAAGGCTGCAGATACTAGCGCCTGTTCCCATCACCTTTGGAATGAATCGTTTATCGCCAAAACCTAAGGAGGGATAAAGATGCAGTGAAAGGCTCATCCATCTTTCACAGTCTATGATTAGACACGCCCTGCCAGTCAGCATCCCCTCAACGGCTGATTGCAAGTGTCTGGTGGGACAGTAGGCTGACTGACTTTAGTGGTTTGGAAGTGCGTGCTTCCAAGGGGGTGCAGCCAGGAGGACTGTCACTTGACTACTCTGTCAGTCCTGAGGCTGCAGGAGTGGGCGCATCACCTACACTAACCCATGGCTAGAGAAGGTGCCTCTCTTGGAATGAGAGCTTCAGTTCATCTAGAGTTCCCATCTCATCACAGAGATGCTAGAACTGAGCGAAGCAGGAATCAGACCCCTTGGCTACTGCTGGGGCTTTCCTTTGTCCAGGAATGAGCAGCAAATACTGTTCAGGATCCCCCATCAGTCAGTCACTCCCTACTGTGTACAAACTATGGCCATACTGTGTGGTAGAGAGCAGCAGTAAAAGATACATATCTGAATGTGACATGGGTAGGTCCCGCATGACCCAGGGAAGGGCAATGCCTATGGTTGCAATTCCCAGGAAGCTCATGTGAAGCTGGGAGGTCCTTGGTAGCCATCCACCTCCCCCTGTGGGGTCTCTTTATGGGACCAGCCCTTGGTTAGTGGTATGAATCACATTTCAAGAGGTGGAGGTCAATATCAAGGAGTGTAGAAGCTCTCAGGTCTCATAAAAGCAAGTTTGAACTCACTTAACCACACCTGGAGCATACTTTATTGGCAAAGATAAGTCACGTGGTAAAACGTAGTCAGTGTGGGAGAGAATGACATCAAGGAGGTAGAGTATATTGGCAACTATCAACACCCCTATTATGAGCCCAGTGGCAGCCACCCAAGCACTCCCCTTCCTACACACTGAGCCTGCATCCTGGATGAGCCATACTTATGGGCTGCCATGGAATGCCGTTCTATCTTGCCTTTCAGTAGTAGAAGAGAGAGAATAGAGACTAGGGAATTGAACTGAAGTTTAATATGACAAAGGGCTTTCTGCCAAAAAGGATCCAGCTGGCTCAGCGAAGAGTAATATCTTTGTCATGGGGGGGGCATATACTGAGAGTGGAATGAAATGGCCACCCAGCAGAGTTCTCTGAGCTTTGGGAGGTAGGGAGTGGGGAGGCCTTAGGACCCAGCTCTCAAATTCTGCCACTTTCCTAGAGTAGGTTGAAAACAATGGACTCAGAACCTAGAGTCCAGAGTTCTAGGCAGCAAGGACCAGGAAGGAACAATGCCCTAATCATGCTGAGCCAGTCATCCCCCCACAGTTAGTTCCCCACTAAGAAAGCATCATTTAACGATTATCAGTTCCCTTATCCAGGGCAATAATAAACACAGATAGACTGCTTCAGATCCTCCAGGGACTCCCATCCTCCTTTCAGCCAGTTTCTAACCTTAGCTGTCCCTATATTGGGATGGCTTTGACCCTACTGCTTTCTATGCCTATGACCCCATTCTTTGGGCTCCAGTCATAAGAGAATCAGCATTCCATAAATACTAGACCTCCCCTTGTTATAAGCATGTACTCGTCACAGATTTCTAGGATGCTCATTTCCCAAGCCAGGTGGACTCTGACTCAACCTCCAAAGCCCAGAGGAGATGGGCAGTAGGCTTGTAGGACCTACAGGGACCCAGATTCCAAGAATCAAGAAAAGCAACACAAAAGAGTTGACAGTGACAGGAAACCCTAACTCCTGTCAGGTACCTACTTCTTACCACACAGTTCTAAGAGATCTCACGATAACTCCTTGAGAAAGGTGCTAGCTTCTCCCCACTTTGTGGGCAGGGATGCTGAGATTCAGAGCTGTGAAGTAACTCACCACATCCAAATACAGAGCATAGGCATCTTCAGGCCCTCTTCCTTTGCTGGCTCCTTCACCAACATGTCGATGGTTCTCCTTCACATGGAATATTCTCCTTCCTTTACCTTCTCACTTAACTCTCTACAATTTTCTCCTCTCTGAAGAAAATAGTCATTGTTTTTTATCCACTCCAAAATATTTGTTGGGTATTATTCTTTGCTATGTGTGAGTTCTCTTCTTGTTACCTCTGGCTTCATCATTAAGTATTGATCAGGTACTGAGCAAAAGTTAAATGGAAGCTTGTTGGGTGGATAGAGGGCTGTTGTAGGGACGGAGGAAAGATCAAAGACAATGAGGAATATATGGAAGGATAATGGTGAGTTAATGAAGGTGAACAGGTGAATGAATGGTTGGATTGATAGTGGTTAGATGAGGGATGATGATGGATGTGTGAACGAAAAGCTGGAGAACACATGAATGGAGAAGGGTGGATATCTTTATGAAATTCTGGTTTGTTTGTATTGATTAGAAAATCAAGTTTTAATACCCAGGAGGCCCCATTTAATACTCAGCCCAGCCTCTAGTGGCTTTTTGTTCTGTTCCAAGAACGGACGGGATTACTCTACCCATCTCCAAGTTCCCACAGAGGCCATTTGTCTTAAGTGTTGAGGGCAGCTCTGCGGTGGTACAATTAGTTGTCTTTAGCAGCCACTGTAACCGGACTGTAATTTCCAGGCTGTTGGATGGTAATTGCACATGAACAGCTCGGTGAGGCTCTGCACCTGTAATGACAAGTGGAGCCTCTTCCCCTCTCCAAACGCTGCTCCGAATGCCAACAAGCAGGTGAGCTCCTGATGCCATATTAGCACGCGGTGATCTTCATTACTAAATGACTCCAGGGCTGTCCAAATGAGGAGAGCAATTAGGCCGACCAGGGGAGACAAAGCAGCCCTTGATGAGCATAATGATGACACAGGCAGAATTGCTTTGGCCTGGGGCAGAGTAGGAAACTAGAGCCCAGGACTCTACAGTGGTGTAAATCAGCCATGCTCAGCTCCTGGGCTCCTCTTCCGATCACATGGGCATCCATCACCACTCCCAGGGCCTCTGTACACACAGAGAAGAAACAACCAGTATTATGCAATCAGAAGAAAGTGTATAATCAGAACTCCTTACTGAAATCAGCAGTTATGGGATGGACTCTTTCCAAGAAAAATGTTAGTAGCTAAAGGGAGGTAAATAATTGAGAATTGTTTGTTTCCAAATGTGTGTTGTCTAGTGCAGCAATGAAAAAGGCCCCATGATCTGGTTTATCCTCCAACCAGTAAGTCCTACAACTTTCAATAAGACAGCAGGATCAGGCATGATTTCAGGCTTCTGCCCATGCAGATCCAACTTTCTAGAGTGTCTTTCACCCCACCTTTTATAGCTGTCACTATTGCTTAGCATTTCCCTGCATCAAATCATCCATCGTTCATTGAAGCTCCATAAGACACAGGATGTTTTCAAGGAGGTGAAACATCCCATTCTGTGGGGCATTCACTCGCTCAGGAAGAAGACAATTCAACAGCTTCAGGAAGTCCCCCAAAATGACCAGATTCAGAATAATTATAAACTATAAAGATTACTGTGGGATACTATCAGACAAGCTTGAGCTGCCTAGAAGAGGCTCAGACAATACCAGCTCCACCGGCAAGAAGCAAAGGCCAGCTAGTCCACCTAAACAACTAATCAGCAGACCTAGATGAGTCTCAGACCATCTGACCTTCCTGAAAGAGACTGTTGAGCTGTCTGCAAGCTATGCATTGAGCTTCAGGTTCCTGACTTTCTTGAGTGCCACCTGTGCTGGGGTGAGCTTTGATGATGCAGCTGTCTTTGGGTCATTTTTTGCTCCTGAAAGTAACCCCAATAAAAATCATTGGTTCACCAAGTTGGACTTGGGTGGTATCTATACTTTGATCTGTTGTCAGTTCCCTATCTGGGATGAGAAGACACTTGTCCACATATATCTAGGAACAGAATCATGTAGCAGCCACCCACTGTCCTATAGTCTAACTGTTGAGTCCCTCATGCCCCTAACTATGCCACTGTGCCAGCTTCAGCCCTCTACACCATTCTATCTTACTCATTACTCTGTAGTTTGGGGTTCTCGTGGACAGCTTTTCTATCAGGCTGTGATGTGTATGTGTCTTTAGTACCTGGAATTTTGAACTTGTTCAAACAAAAAGACATAAATGATGTTATTCCCTATTTTTATTAATAAAGTTTTATTGAGACAACCATTTTCATTTGCTAGCCTCTTGTCTACAGCTGTTTTCATAGCTCAAATCTAGAGTTCAGTGGTTGGACAGAATCATGCAGGCTACAAACCATGAAGTGTTTTCTGCCTGGCCATTTACAGAACAAGTCTACCAAGTCTGGTTCAGGGTGAGAGAGGCCTACACAATCTCTTGGGTAAAACCTTGCCTCATAGATTAGATGTCATCTTGGGCAAGGGTGAGAATGGTTTTCTCAGTCACACAGCTAGACCAAGGCAGAGCTGGGGGCAGAACCTGGGTTTGGCACTCTTATAGATGCATCTGTCACCCTCCCAGGGCCAGGGAATGGAGCAGTACAATTCCCTTTGACTTTAGGCCATGCTTCAGATTCAATTTGTCTTTGACAAAATTCAGTGTTAAAATTCAACTATGTGATCCAACCCCTGGCTGTCCAACTCCAGGCCCAGCTGCCTCCTGCTCACTCCTTCTTGCTTGGTTGCTGGTGCTATGGACAGAACTGCTCTGAATTGTCCACTGGACCCCTGGAGGTGCACAGGCACATCCTGCCTACCCTGGGAGCCCATCGATACTACTTGTTAATACATGGGCACTCTTTGCTATTGTTCCTCAGCTCTGCCAGCTCCCCATCCCTGTGCCTCAGGAGCCTGCAGCCTTCCTGGGTCTCCTACCTCATTTGGAGACCCTGACCTCTTCCATGCTCGATAGTATATACATAGCCTTCTTCTTCCCTGGGTGAGACTCCTTTGTACTCTAGTTCTCCATGCCTGAGGGTGTGCCTCCATCTCAGTGTGTCTCTTCATGTTCATGACTATGTGATGCCTGGGAACATCCATGTGCCTGCCTGTGCTCACTACATGCAGGCTTTGAAAGAATGCAGTCCTATTAATGTGTGTGTACATTTACCTGTGTCTATATATACCTGCATATGTATGTGGCCATGTGAGTGAATTGTAAGCATGCACTTCTAGGTATATGAACAGATGAATGTGTGACTATAATGTTCATGTGTTTTATGTCATATGTTTGTGCCTGTATGGGACCGTGAGTGTCAAAATGTCAGGTCGTGGCCTGGGGAGATGGCTCAGTGGATCAAGTGTTGCCGCATGAGCATGGGGATATGAGTTCAGATGACAAATCAATATAAAAAGCTGGGTGTGACTGCTTGTGCCTGCAATCCCAAAGCTGAGTGGCAGAGATGGGTGGGTCTTGAGGATTACTGTTCAGATAGTCTAGTCAGTCTGTGACAGACCGTGTCTCAAAAAAAGCAAGGTAGATGGTGAGTGATTGAACACCCTACATCAACTCCTGGCCTCTGCATGTACACAGGAGGAAGTGTGATCCATCACAGACCATGTAGACACACATACACATATATTACGTCATTTTATCTGATAATCAGATGGGATGCCTCTATCGTAGCAACCCTCTGTGACAACCACCTCTAAGGAGTTATGTGGCAGCAATTTGCCTCTTTTCTACAGAACTTCTGGTACATCTAGAACTCCTTCAGTCTGACTAATATTGGGCTTCACACATTGCTTAAAGTTAAAAACTGTATCTGCACAGAAGTGGTATCTAGAGCACAGAGGTGGAAGGGTCCTCTTTAGGTCACACAACAAGTTGGCCAATGAACCAAAGAGAACTCTCTTGATCCCCAGACCAGTGCCTTTTGTGTACCTACTGTTTTTGGCTACCTGAGATGTCATCAGAAAATCAGGGCCAGTGTAGATATGGGATCTATTATTTGTCCATTAAAAAAGTTGAATTGCTTTCTCTTCCTTCCTTCCTCCCCCCTCTCTCTTTCTTCCTTCCTTTCTTTTTCTTTCTGTGTGGAGTGGGTGAGTAGGTATGTTGTATGGTGTATATACTTGTCAGGATGAGTGCATGTGAGTGCCTGTTCACATGTATGCCTGTGTGTGGAGGCCACAAGCTGATGATGAGTATCTTTCCTCATTTACACTCTATCTTGTTTGTTGAGACAGGGTCAATCAGTGAACCCGAAGCTTATCAACTTGGATAAACTTGACGACCATGAGCTTCCAAGTTTCTGCCTTCCAAGCACTGGGGTTACAAACATGCATGGACCACTGTGTCCAGAATTTTATGTCGGTTCTAAGGAAATGTACTGGCAAATGTATTGACACAAGTTAGAGTCATCACAGGGGAAGGAACCTCAGTTGAGGAAATGTGTCAATGAGATCCAGCTGTAAGGCATTTTTTCAATTAGTGACCAGTGGGAGAGAGCCCAGGACATGGTGGGCAGTACCATTCCTGGGCTGGTGGTCCTGGGTCTATAAGAAAGCAGAGTGAGCAAGCCATGGGAAGCAATCCAGTAGGCAGCACTCCTCCATGGCCTCTGCATCAGGCCCTGCCTCCAGGATCCTGACCTGCTTAAATTCTGTCCTGACTTCCTTCAGCGTTGAACAGCAATCTGAAAGTATAAACCAGATAAATCCTTTCTTCTCCAACTTGCTTTTTAGTCATGGTGTTTCCTTGTAGCAATAGAAACCCTAAGACAGAATCCAAATTCAGGTTTTCCTAATTATGTAGCAGGCATTTTTACCAACTGCTCTTTCCCATCAGCCCTGACTTGCTTATCTTGTTATTGAGTTACTAGTGTTCTACGTTGGGAGTATAATACTTTTGTTTACTTATTAATGATGTATTTAGAATAATGAAGATTTTTACTATGTATGAAGTCAAGTATTAGGGTTTTTTAGGTTTTCTAGGTTTATTAGATTATTTATTTGTTTATTCTTTGTATGCTACATCTGGACCACAGTTTCCTCTCCCTCTACTCCTCCCAGTCCATTCTCTCCACCTCCTTTCTCCCCCAGATCCACTCCTCCTCCCTTTCCCTTCAGAAAAGAGCAGGCCTCCCAGGGATATTAACCAAACTTGGCATAAAAAGTTACAAAAAGACTAGATACAAACCCTCACATCAAGGCTGGATGAGGGGACCCAGTAGGAAGAAAGGGAAACCAAGAGTAGGCAAAAGAATAAGAGATGCTTCCCCATTCCTATTGTTAGGAGTCCCACAAGAGCACCAAGCTATACAACCATAACATAAATGCAGAAGACCTAGCACATACCCATACTGGCTCCATGATTATTGCTTCAGTCTCTGTAAGCCCTGCTTTGTTGATTCGATGGGCTGTGTTCTCGTGGTGTCCTCAACCTGCCTGGTGCCTACTATCCTTTCTCTCTGCCTTCTGCAGGGTTCCCTGAGCTCTGCCTAATGTTTGACTGTAGGTCTCTGTATATGCCCCCATCATTGGCTGGAAGGAGCCTTTCTGATGAAGACTGGGTGAGGCTCTGATCTATGAGTATAGCAAAATACTGCTAGGAATCATTTCATTGACTTTTTTTAGTTCTGTCCTAGATCTCTGGGCTATCTGGCCTCTGATTCCTGGCCATCCAAATAGTGTCAAGAGTGGACTTCAAGTTGGACCAATCGTTGGTTGGCCACTCCCACACATTCTGTACCACCATTACCCCAGAACATCTTGCAGGAAGGACAAATTGTAGGTTGAAGGTTTTGTGATTGGGTTGATGTCCCAGTCCCACCACTGGAAGCCTTGCCTGGCCAGTTCAGGCTCCATATCCCCATTTCTAGGAGTCTTCACTAGAGTTCCCTCATAGAGTCCAGCGGGTTTCCTCTGCACTAGGTTTCCACATTGACCCCAAATGCCCCCAATTCCAGTCAAATGCCCCCAATTCCAGTCAACTCTCCCAGTACTTTCTCCCTCTGCCTCCCAACTTGATTCCTCCTATTTCCAACTCCACCCACTGCCAGTCTGCTCACAAAAATCCACTTCCCCTTCCCAGAGAGATTCATGCATCCCTCCATGAGCCCTCCTTGTTACTCAGCCTCGCTTTGTCTGTGGGTTGTAACGTGATTATCCTTTACTTAACAGCTAATATCCACTTATAACTGAATACACACCATGTTGGTCTTTCTGGGTCTGGGTTACCTTACTCAGGATGATTTTTTACTATTTCCATCTATTTCATGATGTCATTTTTTAACAATTGAGCAATATTCCATTGCATAAATGCACCACATTTTCTTTATCCATTCTTCAGTTGAGAGACATCTAGGCTGCTTCCAGTTTCTGGCTATATTGAATAAAGTTGCTATAAACATAGTTGAGCAAGTGTTCTTATGGTAGGACATATGATGGAGCATCCTTTGGTATATGCTCAAGATTTGTGTAGCTGGGTCTTGTAGTAGATTGATTCCCAGTTTTCTGAGGAACCACCATATTGGTTTCCATAGTGGCTGTGAAAGTCTAAACTCCTACCAGGAATGGAGGAATCTTCCCCTTGCTCCACATCCTCCTGACCAGCATGAGCTGTCACTTGTGGTTTTGATCTTAATCATTCTGACAGATGTAAGATGGAAGCTCAAAAGTTGTTTTGATTTGCGTTTCTGTGATGGCTAAGGAATTAAACATTTTTAAAGGTGTTTCTCAGCCATTTGGGATTTCTCTGTTGAGAATTTTCTGTTTAGATCTATACCCCATTTTTACATTGGATTATTTGGTTTCTTGCTGCCCAGTTTCTTGAGTTCTTTGCAGCCCTTGTTTCATTCATAAGAACCCTAAAACCATGAACATTTCTCCTCTGTTTCTGTTAAAAGAATTTTTAGTTTTATTTCTGTGTTGAAGGATATAGTCTCTTTTGAATTGATTTTTATTTGTGTGGTGTGTGTGTGTGCGTGTGTGTGTGTTTCAACAAGGACTCTAGATAATCCAATTGTGAGAATAAAATCTTTTCAACCCTTATTCTAAAACAGGTAGATATCGCTATGAAGAAAATGAGCCTTGACTCCCTAACACACACACATACACACACACACACACACATGTCCAGTGACTTTTGTGTCTATCTGCATGCCACCATTAGTCTAACTTTATTTTATCTAGGTAGAAGATTAGAAGTCAGAGAGTACACATTCTTCAAGTTTTTCAAAATTATTTTAACTCAATCTTCATATTTCCATGTAGTTTTTAAACCAATTTTTAATTTAAAAAATTACCACTGGAATAATGATTAAAATTGAATTGGATTTATCGATAAAATTGGAGCGAATAAACGCTTTAATAAAACTGAGTTTTCCTGTCTACAAACATGACATATATCTCCACTTATGTATAGCATCATTCAGCTCAACGTTGTATGAGGTCTTCTACATATTTCTAATTATTATATTTTATCTTCACTGTAATATTGAAATGATATTTTTTAATTTTTAATTTTCAAGTTGAGCCAGTACAGATAAATACAATAAATTTTGTAAATTTGAGTTGTTAACTGCCAAAGAATTTTATCCTTGTTCTTTGGTCCATTTCCACTTAGCATAATCTTTGATCTGGTTAAATTTAAGTCTATAGTAATTTTCCCTTTCCAGAGGCCAGCATGGGGTGTCTTCCTCAATCACTATTCACCTAATGTTTGAGTCAGAGTCTCTCACTGAACACAGAGCTCACCAATTTGTTTAGGCTACTTGACCAATGAGTCTTTGGGGGATCCTCCTATATCTGCCTCCCAAATACTGAAGTTATAGATGAGTACCACCAAGATAGGTGTTTTACATGCATTCTGAGAATCAACACTTGGGTCCTCCTGCTTGGGTGCCATGCACTTTATCAATAAATCCATCTCTTCAGACCCTAAAAGTCTGTATTCTTCCCCCTTTCCTACCCTTGTACATTAGGCCTTTAGAACCGTCATTTAACTCACTTTCCATTAGTTTGATTTATTTAAATAATACCTATGTAAAATTCCTGGCCTGGATTATTTTACACTCATTTTTGTAGTCTGCTTTTACTAAATATAGATTTTTATGCTTTTACTAAATTAGAGTTGTCTGGGTTAAGAGTTATTTGTATTCTCTATTTTTGTTTACTAACTTTAAAGGTGTTAGTCTCAGACATAGAGAAATGACTCTACTGGTTCAGAGTGTGCAGTCCTTAGAGTTATCTGTAACTCCAGCTCCAGGGGAGCCTGATGCCTCTGTCCTCCATAGTCACCAGCATTCATGCGAACATACCCCCCACATATACGTAATTGATTGAAAAATATTAATAATGAATAATAACTTTTAAGAGTGATATTAGTCCTTTGTTTCATGGCCTCTGCTATTTCTGAGAAGTCAGTGGTAATTTTTGTCACTGGCCTTCATATATAATGTTCTTTTTTCTTCTGTCACCTGCCAAGAATATGTATAAATATTTCTGGAAATTCTCTGAACTTTTTGGAGCTGTGTGTCTATATTCAGTCTGTCAAATTTGGGGGGGGATTTCAGCAACTTATTTCTGCTAGTACTATTGCTGGCATATTTTGTTCATTATTTTGACTTACTGTATATAGTGTACATATATGTATCCGTTCTGGTGAAATTTGCGACTTCCGACTTATATTCTGTTTGTGGAGCTTCTGCTAGATGTGTTAGACTCGCCGACATTGTTGCATGAGTTTCTGAGGCTCTGCTCATTTTTCTTCAGCCTTGTTCCTGTCTGCTCTCTAAAGACTGTCTCATGTCTGGTGATCTGTCTTCACACTCCCTATTCATTCTGCTGTCATCTCTGATCTGCTATTAAGCCCATCTGGTACATTTTTAATTTTAATTACTATAAATCACATTTCCAAAATTTCCAGTGGGTTTCTATTTCTCTGTTGAGATTCCCTGTCTTTGGACCCAGTACGACTACGTTTTTTTTCCCTCTAAATTTCTGATTGTATTTGTACAACTGCTTTAAACTCAAAGGAAATGGTGTGCTCCTATATAGTCTATGAGCTGCTTTCAAGGCAGGATTGAGAAAAGCCTCTCGGGCTGGTGAGATAGCTCAGTGGGTAAAAGGAGCTTGGTGTAGGAAGCTCTTCTGTTCATGTGTTGCTTTCATTGGTTAAATGAATAAAGAAACTGCTTTGG
>LOJH01016526.1:0-22782 GCA_001685095.1 Ellobius talpinus
TATATATATATATATATATATATATATATATATATATGTATGTATGTGTGTGTATATGTGTGTGTGTGTATATATATATATATCAAGCATCTTTCAGGTCTTTGTGTGTGGCTTTCTTAAAGCCCTGTTGTACGAAAAAATAAAATAAAATTACTATGTGGATGGCAGTCTCTCACATCACAGATGTGGCAAGTATAATTTTATATTTGTATTTTCAAATAAATAAGTTTGTGAAAGGTTTCCATCCTCTACTGTGGTCCAGAAATCAATGTGTTTGTCTGACAAAAAAAAGAATAAAATAAACTGTTTTGAAAAAAATCTACATGTGTGTGCTTAGAGAAATTGCTCAATTGTTAAAGAGTATCTCCTGCTCTTTCAGAGGATCAGAGTTCATTTCCTAGCACTCATAGGATGGCTCATAACAACCCAGGGTAGACACATAGTGCATATAAATACATTCAGGCAGAATACTCGTATACACAAAATAAATAAATATAAGAAGTTCAAATAAAGTCTACATGGTTGGAATAAGAGAGGCCGAATAGAGAGTTTTCTCTTCAGAGTTGCCTAGTGTCAGTGTGTGTTCTAGTTGTGCTCAAACATGGATTTCACATTTCACATAATTTTGATGGAATAGCTGGCCTACAATTTTACTGATACTGTATTTTACTTATGTTAGTGTGCAATTCCACAGGCTATCAACTTTATCAATATACATTAAATATCTCCCCAATGAGTCCTTTTAATATTTTATTGCTTTGTAATATAATAGGAAGTGATCATATTTTTCCACAGGTGAGTTTGCATTAAACATCACACTCGTTCTCCTGGGTGCTATTAAATACACTTTTATAAGAGCTGGACTACTGGTGGAAAGTCAAATCTAAAGTTATACTCTCTTAGTATCTACAAATGCACATAATACCATGAAGCTATGAGTTCCTGGGCCTAGAGATTTCACTCCTCTAATTTGGGAGGATATCTCATTAACCTAGGGAGACTTGGAAGTTATTCCTCTGTGAACAAAAGCAAAAGCTGAAAGGCAAACTGGTAGGAAAGTCTTGGAACACCAGCAGCATTTACTTGATGAAGTAAATAATAGTTTTCCCATGAGCGAGTAATTGCAGCATCCGCGTTTAACTCTGCTTGATTGGAGACACTGTGGTGAAATATGAGAACTCCAGGATTTTCATTGTGATTTCTGTAATTTGATACTGTATAACACAGGGCTGTTTGGTTTCAATGTGAACGATTACTTATAAGCTCCTTTCGGAATATATGATCTCAAAATGCTGATGCAACACAAGCTTAAGGCAGCTGCTCATAATACATTGGAAATCAAGAAGCAGGGGAGGATTCCTATTTGTTCTCAATTCACTTTCTCTGCATCCTTCAGTTCAGGACCCCAGCCCATGGCAACAGCATCACCCACATTTAGGGTGGTCTTCATGCCTTAACTAAAATGCCTCATAAGTATTCAAATAGGCTAACCTAAATCAGCTAATCCCTTAATTTATAGACACTTAAGAAAGTGGGGCCTTTCTTGAATTAGTTGGCCATTGCGGGAGGGCCTGAGATTTAACACCCAGAACTGCTTCTGCTCCTCTCTTCTACATGTGGTGGATGCAAAGAGACCAGTTGCAAGACTCTCCAGCTGCCATGGGTTCCTGGCCATAATAGACTGCTTCCCTTCAACAGTAAGCCAAAGCAAGTTTCTCCTTTCTTACTTCTGGTCTGGTTTTTGATCACAGTAATGAGAAAAGTAACGGACCAAATACATTTTTAACATCATAAAAAATAATAGATTGTCATTTAGTTCTTTGGCTTGTTGACATCTGCCTGACGGTTCTGTGGCCTAATTAGAAAAGTTATTGCATTCCATATTACACTTCTGGAAACCATGGCACTTTGATTTTCATAATGATTGGTTTCATGGCAGTTCTCCAGACCTGTCAATTCTGAGACCCCTGCTCCTTATCCTTAGGTTTAAATTCTAAATTGGTTTTAGTTACTATTTAACACTTTGCAGCTCTGTAGCTTTGATCATATTATGTCTGGAATCTCATGTTTTTTTTGTTTTGTTTTTTGTTTTTTCTGCAATCTCCTTATCTGTCCTCTAAGGTTTCTTCCACGTTCATCTTCTGCGGGTTTGCTCACTGAACTATACATTGCAGTTATATCATGGAAACTATCTGGTATGCATTTTCTTAACAAATTCTTTAGCACAAGACTAAAGAACAATTTTGTACTCATATTCATCCTCTGCAGAAATGTTTTTGAAATTGAAATAATTTAGGAAACAGTTCAAAGCCATTACAAGACACCTAAGTAGAGATTAACTTTGTAGTTGATCAATGGTAATTATATTTGAGAACACAAAAGCCATTAGGATGAAAAAAATAAATGAAATTTCAGTAAAAATGAATTTTATTTTGTGTAGAAATAATTAATAATTAAGTTTAAATACAGGCTGAAATAAATGTAGTTTAATTTCTTTTAGATATCAAAAAGAAGACATTTCCAAATTATATAGACCAATTACATACAGGTCAGCCTAGGAGTTATGCTATTTGCTATAATTTAGGTTTGTTTATAAGGGATCTGAATCTCCAGTTACTTGTGAACCTCTAGTAGTTGGCAAACCTATCTCTAGAGTTTCAAACTGTAGAGTGAGGCCACATCCTGACTAAACCAGAATAAATGAGGAGCTTAAAACTCTATACCTGCCATGCTGACCCATAAACTGCCTGTAGCTAGCTTTACCAAACATCAAGATATTCTCCTATCATTATTATTGTTATGTGCAACAGGATCTCTCTTGGCATCCCTGGCTGGCTGGAAACTTGCTACTAGATGAAGCATGTCTTACTTGTATGATCTTCCCGTGTCTACCTCCAAGGTTCTGTCACTATAGGTGTGTGTTACCATGCTCAGCTTAATATCTTAATAGCTTATATTTCCTTTGTGGAAAGAATGTGTGTTAAAATTATAGAGTGAAAAATCTAAAATCTAAACTAGTCTGTCTGTTTCAGAGTTAGGGAAGACCTCTGATAAGTAAACATTTCAGTGGAAACCTGATGTCTCAGATATTATTTACCAGTATCCTATTCTGGCTGACAAGTGGGCTTCACTTTCATTTGCTTACTGAGTCAGTCATCTGGAATGGTGGCCGACTGAATTGCTCCAGGAGTCACTGAGAGGAATAGAGCAAGGAGATTCTGCAAGATGGTAGTAGATAAAAGGAAGGACCTGATGCTTTAGTAAAACACAAGATGTCTGCATCCTGACAAAATGACTGTGTGACCATTTTGTTAGATTGTCATAATATAATTTAAGAATATCAGAGTATGGCAGTTTCTTAAACTGGGAATCAAACTACCTCAAGACACGTGGGGGTCATAATGGGGAAAGCCAGAGGCAGTTGACCTGAGCTTGTGGGTGCTCATGGGTGCTGGACCAACAGTTAGGGAGCCTAAAAGGGACTGACCTTGCATGTATGTGATAATTGTATAGCTTGATCTCTTAGTAAGGCTTCTAACAGTGAAATCTGGACTTCATGCTGGATTACCTGGCCCATCTTGGTCCTACATCAACTGATGTGCCATGCTTTGTGCAAGTTCCCGAGAGGTCTGTCCCTTTCTAAATGGAGATGGAGGAAGAGTAGATTGGGAGGGGTATAGGGAAAGGGGAAAGGATGGGAGGAAAGGAGGGAGGGAAACTAGTTGGCATATAAAATAAATTTAAAAAATTAAATTTTAAAAAAGCCATAAAAAGAATAACAGAGTAAAATTTTCTACATTACTTACAACTAAATGAGTGGAAGGTATTTGGGGACAGAGACCTTGAATTACTTGCATTTCTGTGTGATGAATTTTGTAGCATATCACTCTTTAGTCATATACAATAAGTATGTGCTGTGATTTCTCTTAATACTGAGTAATAACATAATCTACAGTCTTCTTTGTCTCCAATAATATACTTTACATTAGTATGCAGTTGCTTAGGAGGAATGGTTTTGGAGTTGTTTTTGTGACAATGATTGTTCAGGGACTATTGATATAGCTCAGGGGGTCAAAATACTTGTTGCTGAGACCCATGACATGAGTTCCATCTGCTGGATGATGAAGAATGAGTCATAATTCCTACAGTTGTCCTCTGAAATTTACATAGAAGTTCTGTTCTGTGCCACCACATACAAATAAGCATAATTTTTAAAAATAAAATATTACTTTGGAAATATTAGATTAAACAGATTCTTTAGTAAGGTAATGAAGTTGAGTTAACAGAAAATACATGAAAATGTATTTTTCACTTTTCCTCCGTGATCATCGTATTTGAGAAAACACAGCCAGGTTTTACAGGTGAGAGATTCAATAAATGAAAAATATATATTAACATATGTTTTTGTTATGTTTCCTTTCAGTGTGAAAAAATTCTAGGCAAAAAGCAACTTAAGGAGGAAAGGGTTTCTTTTGGTTCACAACTCAAGCTTATAGTACACCATAGTAGGATAGTCATGGCAGCAGAACTTAAGATGACTGGTCATAGTACATTTATAATCAAGAAGCAGAGGAGGATTCCTGTTTGTTCTCAGTTCACTTTCTCTGTATCCTTCAGTTCAGGACCCCATTCCACAGTAATAAGATCACCCACATTTTGTGTGATCTTCATATTTTAACTAAAATGCCTAGGAAGTAATCAAAAAGGCTAACCTAATTCAGCTAATCCCTCACAGGTGTGCCCATAGGATTATCTCCTGGATGAACCCAGGCCCTTTTAAGTTGAAAATATTAACTATCACATATGTAATAACTTATTCTATCATAAACTAAGTTGAAATCAATGTAAACTTGACTTTCTAGAGAACATGAAGATAATCTAAATGTTGTATGTCTATTTCAGTCTCTGAAAGGTAGAAAAATGTCTTTTTGACCTAAAATATGTATGATCGACGAAATTTTATACCTTTGTTGTTATGAGAGATGGATTTATTGTATAATACATGATATAGCATTAGGAAGTTCTATTTCTCTAAACTCCAATGTGAATTTTAGGAATATTATTATCCTTTTTAGCATGAAGACCAGATGTGTTGAAATTTAAGAAACTTTCTTATGATCACACAGTTTATACATGTAAAAATTAACATTTGAATTCAGGTTGCCTAACATTCAAAAACAGATCTTAAAATCACCATACAGTACTTCATCCCAATCAACGGAAACTCAAATAATATCCATAATACACTGGATTTGAAACACTCCTTAGTTATAGTTAGTAATCTCATTATATGGGCTGGCCTTTGCACTTTTCTTTTTTAATACATTTTGGAAGTTAAATTGTTTCTTGCTCAATAATTTCATTAATGTACTGGGTCTTGTAAGAACATGGTTTTAATGCCAAAACACTAGGGCAAACAGCAGAGGCAAGTGGTTCAGAATTTGGTGACCAGTCATATCTGTAAAGCACAGCAAGGTTGAGCTATACAAGCTTGGATTTGAGGACCTATCTCAAAATCCAAAGTGGAGTGTTGGGGCAGTGAAACAAAAGAAGGAAGAAAGGAAAGAAGGAAGGAAGGAAGGAAGGAAGGAAGGAAGGCAGGCTACATGTAATGAAGGAAAGGATATTATGGTACTATGAATGAATTAGGTTCATACTATGATATCAGAAACAGTGGCTGCCTGAGATATTTGGTGAATTAGGAAATACTATGGGCAGTCATGTGTGCACAGCTGGTGGGGTGAGAATAAAGGTGTGACTGGACCAACATCTTCTAGGCAGAACCCAGGGATGCTGCCAGACATGCTATAATGCTTAGGCAGCCCATAACCACAGAACAGTATCTAACCAAAATGTCAATAATTCAAAGGCCAAAAACACCGGGCTAATATCTAGTGGGAAACCCAGCAAAAGAATGTACATATTTGTTGTCCTGTGTTACTTTGTCTTTCCATTTCCCGGTACGATCAGTTGCTAGTAACCTCTGGTTTTCTAACATAGATTGCCTTCTAGAGAAGACATCTTCATTTTTAAAGGCTTTATTTAAAGTCTTTGATTGGATTCCAAACCATACACAAGTTAAAGAAGTGTTCACTCACATGTTTAAAGGGAACATGTTTCGTCTCTTGCAACTTGACAAAGGCACTTTAAACTTTCTCTGAGATTTTTCTCATCCTCAAGACACAAAAGGATGCTTGAGTGCTTCCTTTGAATTAGCAGATTTTTAAAAATGTATTTGATACAAGTAATGAAGTTAGAAAGTAATTTGACTCTAAAAGGACCTCTATTAATGAAGTTTATGTAGAAGGAAAATGCTCAAAAAGATAATATTCTTAAGAAAAATTAGTTTCATCATGTTTGAAAAGTAGATACAGATATATGAAATTTACTTTTGCCTTCCAAATATGCAATTCCCATCTTTGTAATGTGTTGAACTTTATAAACATATATTTAGTGTGCAAATGTTTACCACAAGCTAACAGAAATGCATTTTTCAATATCTCCAGATATTCAGCACTAAAATGTAGTGTGTAGTGAGAATTTGATGTTTATTTAAATCTGTAAATGGAGACATAATTCCTTTTAGGAGTCAATTGTTTCAATGTTAATATAAAAGGTAAAGGCTTTATATTAGACATGTATCCCATATGTTCAAGTAGAAAAGAAGAACTAAAAACCTTATGCTGGTAAAAGTGTGCTGATACCACAATATAACAATGAAATTTGTTCTGCATGCTCATAAGGAAATACACTGAGACACAGGTTTCTGATAGTTATGAGTCTCTGTATGTCAATGCCACATTTATTGTCTTCTAGAACCTTCTCTCTCTAACTGCTGTCATTCAGACTATCAGTCCATAACATTGTTCTCTACCATGCTGATTGCATGAGACNTTTTTTTTTTAGAAATTTAGGATGGAGACAACATATTGTTGACAATTTCATATTGTAGTGATTTATCTTGCTGCAACTGATTTATTTGCTGATGTGAAAGAATTGGTCAATTTTTGATGAGATTTTCAAGTTTTCTCCATTGATTCAAGACTTATAATGAATGCTATGTAATTAATTTTAAGACTTGCAATCCATATTAAAGATGAATTTCTGTATTTCTAAAATTAATTAGATAGCATAAAGGCTTAAGAAAACTAGTCTTCTGAACTTTACACTCATAGGTGACCTAAGATGAATACCTAGATATAATAGTATACATGACCCATTCATTATTAATAGACTTGAAAAAGGCTGATTTTCTCTAAGACCTGACAAATAATGGAGCAAAGGTTTTGGAGCATCCAACTTAAAGCATAGATCATACAGGAATATATAAATCACTGCCCCATTTTAAGAAGCAAGGTGGATGGGGTAAAATCCATAGGTATAGTGGCTTTTAGAGTAAATCCTCTAGGAACTCATGACATCTGATTAGCTAGATCATACTGGGCCTAGAGTGTCAAGGGCCATCATTATTGTATGTGTCTTGGTATACCTCTTGCGCCAACACAGCCTTTGGGTGTGGTTATGTTTGCTTTCTTGTTTCCTATCTACTTTATCCTATTAGGTCTGATAACTGGCCTGCCTTTTAGTTTATTATGATCTGTGTGAGGGTTATGAGACAGAGGTCTTGGGAAGGGAAGTCAACTCAGCTGCAATTCAGTACTTGATGACTTATTAAGTTGTACAGTTATATACTGATAAACCAAAACATGTTACTGACTTAGGTTATTCATGAAGACATGGGTGTCAAGCAAAGTGAACTCCCATACAGAACTATAGGAGGAAGAGGACAGTAGAAAGACAAATGAATGTGACAACAGAAGCTACATTTAAGTTTTGGACCATCTTGGAAATCTTAGTCTTCTGTATAACTAACCATTCAAAGATTTGATTCTAGGAGTGGTCAGTACCAAGATACTGGAGGATATAGTGAGAATAACAAAATAATCACCCACTCAGAGTGTAGGCAAAAGAAGTGGCTTGTTTTTAGAAACTTGGTAATTTCAGTATAGTATTCAATTTCAATGATAGGCAAGCCAAACTCTTTCTTGAGAGGAAATAGAAGATGTAATAAAAAAAGAATTGCGCTTCCTATAGTCAGGTAATATAGGTGTTTGTGCACAGTATAGTAGTAATATAGTTTGAAATGGACAATGTTGCTACTTAAGCAGGACAGGCTGTCTGAACCACCTTCCGTGATGCTTTAACCATTAAGAACAGTGGCCTACCCTTAGTGCAAGTTGCTTTTGCGAGTACACCCTGCCTTTTATTCAAACTCATTATTGGCTTCCATTCCCAGGAAAAATGGAAGGGCAAGGGTTAAGATGTAGAAGATTTTAGGACAGATTCATCTTTCTTGGAAGCTGGTGATGGCCTAATCCGAAATGTTATTTACTTTGAGGTACAAAGGGAGTCAGATTTTGGAGGTAGGATGGCTCTCCTTTTGTCCCATAGGGGAAGTTTGTGGTTACAACAGAATGCAGTTTTTGATGTTTCTTGGTGGGTTCATGTTTCTGTTTGAGTCCTCTTATTGATCTGTAGCAATGCTTAATGGAGCACGTGAACTGTGCATGGGACAGTTCCCTGAATCAGATAGTCTTCTGTGACTGCATCAACCAGTTCAAAGAACATAACTCTTTTAGATTACACCAATCCCTTCTATAAAAATATCTCATAACATACCTATAAAACTATGACTGAACATTCAAAATAATCATTATTTACAAGTTTCTAAAGGTATCAAATACATAAACAATTCTTTCTGATTTTTTTAATAATTTTTATTAATTTTATATACCAACCACTGTTTCCTCTCCCTCCACAATTTCCTCTTCTCCCCACCTCCCCGAAAACCACTCCCATCCAGTCATCAGAAAGGGTAAGGCCTCTCATGGGGAGTCAACAAAGCCTTGCACTTTTGGGTGAGGTAAGACCAGGACCCTCCCCCTTCCTTGAAATTGAGCAAGGCAACCCACCATATGGAATGGGTCATTCTCCGGATTCCTGGGATGTTTTTCTAGCCCCAGGTTTCTCCCAAACCCCACAATGGCTCCCTTGACCAAGATATCTGTCATTGCTCTCCTTCTCCATCCGTCTCCCAGTTCAGCCATCCTGAAAAAGGCAGACCCATCAGAATAACACTCTTTCTAAACTCTTAATAAGGGCCGGAACTCATTGGCTTCTATTTTTCCTGAAGGAAGATATAGCTTAGTGCATTTACACATGCCTTCCAAACATGTTGTCTGTACAGGTCAGTACTCTTGTCATTGCCTCAAACACTTCTTGGGTCGTGTCAAACTCAGAAAGAGTACACTGGAATTCAGGTATAAAGAATTTATAACCTAACTTTACATTTTTACATGATTATAGCAAAGATTATTATGTTACTTATTGGTAAATCAAATTCTCATGTGGTCCAATCCCAAGTCATCAACCCTAATCACATGTACATGCAAATAACACTAAATGGAATATATGTGTATATATACATATATGTATACATATATGTATATATATATTCACATATATGTATATATATTCTATTTAGTGTTTTAGGTTATTTAATGTTATATATACATACATACACATGCACACACACACATATATATGCATAGTACAAAGATTGTGATTGTGATGGAGTTTGTGGAACATGAGAGGAGTTGGCTTGGGAGATGGATGAATAGACAATGTAAATATTCATGTATGAAATTCTCAAAAAGTTTTTAAAAACTTATTCACAAATGGATGAGAAAATTTTCAGGTATCTAAATAGACTGAAATAAATTAGACATTATTTTGTTTCTTGCCCTATTTCGAGAGATGGTGTTTAGTAGAATATATACTATCATGTGATCCCATAAAAAGATTTGTGAACAAAATTGACTGTCCTTGCAATAAATATGGGGAAATTTAGCTTAGAGTGTTTATAAATTTTCATATTTTCTTATCTGCAAACCCAAAAAGTAGTTAGACTCCAATCTTGGGCAGTTTGTAAAGTATATCTACATATTCTACTCTGTATTCATTTTATCCTCCAAAACATTTTCCTGCTAGTATATTTAACTAACTAGAACAAAGAGTATTACAGAGCAAAAGAATGTCTGACCCTGTAATTCATCTAATTCTTTTTCTAATAATGCCTTTATATGTATTTGAATAGCAGTTACTAAAAGAAATAATCCGAGAATTTGAGAAATTATTATATATTACCCCTTTAAAACAAGTGTGCTTTGAATCAAATGAATAGAATGTTTTTCCTTATATTTTTTAAAATAATGAATAATAGGAAAATAAAGTGGAAATGACCTCAGCCACTTTGTCTTTTCTTAATGATGTATGATTTTTTTTAAATCTAAACTCTGTCCATAACCTGTTCACTCTTCACTGACCCCTTTCACTTAGAAACAGAAACATGAGACAGTAAAAATGTCTTATGTTCATTTCTTTCTCTTGTTTCTTCTCATCTAAATTTAGAATGAATATGTTCATTGAAAGTTTAAGGTTAACTCTGGTTTTATGATTTGCCTTGTCTCAGCTCTTTTTGAGATATAATTTCTCACTTGCTCTGCTTCTTGATGACAATAGTGATAGTTCATAAAAGTTAAAACAAAGTACATGTCTTAATTTTTCTATAAAGGTAACATGCTTTTCCATCTCTATACTTTTTATCCCATGCAAAATGTAATATTATCTATGGAAAATGAACTTTCATATTTTATAAATACATTATCCAGTTTTCCATAATTCTTACATATTTGTAAATTAAATACGTTTGCCTTGTGTGCTGCATTAATGTTAGGTAAAGAAAATTTGTTGTTAAAGTATTTTTAAAACTATAGCAGCTGAGGCTAGGAAGATGGCTTGGTAGTTAAGAATGCTTACTCCTCTCCCAGGTAATCTGAGTTTGGGTACAGCACCCAATCTGGCAGCACTGCTTATAACTCCAGATGCAGGATATCTGATGCCCTTTTGTGGTCTCTGTGGGTCCCTCTACTCACATGCACGTGTCTATACATGTACACATGTAATTAAAAAAAATCTTTAAAACAATCAAAGCAGTTAAAATAAATGGAGGTAAATGTATAAACAAAAAATTAATATTACCCTAAATGGGGTTATCTAATGCATAATCACTTTCATAATTATTGTATCATTATGATAATTATATAATTATCAGTATACCACTGATCTGAAATAGCTAAGATCTCTGATATTGGTTTCTATGAAACAGAATGTTTCAATATTCCTAATATATAACAGGTGAAACAACATATAGAATTTAAAAATACACTTTGACATTTTGTTCTACAAGGTGCTGCAAAGCATGTCTGTAAGTGGAGGGGAAATAAATTCCTCTGTCTAAACTTATGGTTTGTATGTGCACATGTATATACCATAGATGACTAAGACACCGTGAAAAAGTGAGGTTAGCGACAGGGAAAACATTCATCAAACAGAAAGAAATTGGGCGTGGTCAGTAGAATGTTGCTTCTAAGCAACAGTTAGCCAGACAGATGTCAATATTTGACAAGAACAACACTCAGCTTCTGGGTGGGAGCTCATCATTGACTTTGGTTACAAGTTGTGCTATGCTGTTTCCACAAGAGAGGGATTTTGTAGTCCAGGATGGATTGACAGCAGAGTAAGATAATAGAAATATGCATTTCAGTGGTCCAGGAGCAGAAACAAATGACTGAGCCTTACACTACACTGGGGCATGCAGCAGGACATAGTAGGAATGTTCCGTCTAGTTTTATTGTAGAGCACACTGGATATCTTCAGTGCTTTGCTTATATCCAGACTGTCTCTGACATTCTTTGATTGACACTGCTGATGCAGAGTAACAATAATGCTGGTCAACACGTTGGCGTTGCTGGCAGCTTCCACCTGTAGAGTTTACATGAGAGCCAGGAATGAGTAGAAAAGCACAAAAAAAGCAAAAAATGTTTCCTAAAGGCTTATGATTTTTATTTTGTTTCTGATGACATTACTTTATGCATTATCACAGTATTTTGTTTGTTTCCTTCTCAAGCAGGGTTCCTCTGTTTAGCCCTGACTGTCCTAGAACTTGTTTTGTAGATCAGATTGGCCTTGAATTTACAGTAATCTACCTACTTTTCCTTCCTGAGTGCTGGGGTCAAAGGTGTGTGCCACTACCACCCAGATACTGTATATTTTCTTAAATAAAAGACTATGTCTATATTTTAGAATAGTAAGCTAAATTAATTTTAGTCATACATAAATTGTTAAGTTATGTAAATTTTTATTAAGAATGGTTGTCCTATTTTGATACTTTTGAAAGGAAGCTGGAATAACCCCGTCATGATGTTCTTTTTGACTTTCTTGCTTCTGTCCACCTCAACATTTTAATAAATAAAAAACTGAGAATAGTATTTACAAGAGTAATTATTTAGAGATTAATATTGTCATTCATATACATTAATAGGTAGCATTTATATGCATTGTATATATCAATGTAGGGGTATGTGTATATGTATCCTATGTGCAAGACAATATTTTAAATTCTAAAATACAGCGTTAATGCAATCACACAGAGAGACACACACACAGACGCAGATGCATCATTGCCCACAAAGACTTGTATATTAAAATATGAGAAGAGGCCCAGTCACACACAAAAGTAACCCATAAATGACAGACTATATATATGATCAGAACTGTGAAAAATAAAAGGAAGGAAATGGGGAAGAAAGAGAATGCTAAGGGTCACAGTTTTAAAAACCGTATTTAAATTGATTATATATTATAGAGAGTCTCAAGTGATAGAGAATATTATTCAGATATACTTAGGAATAACAGCAGGAACAAGTAAAAAGTCTGAAGCAAGAAATAGCCTGGGACTAAGTAAGAAATGAAGCTGACAGACGTGAGATCAAAGAAGGCCTGTGCAGGCCTGGATATTGCAGACTTTGTAAATTACCAACAAATATGGGTTTTGCTTCTCTGTGTGAGAGTCAGTCAAGTGTTGAGAGCAGGGTGTTGCTTGATTTCATTTGATCTGAAGTTAGTAATAAGAAAACAAATCACTGGAATAAAACATTTAGAAGGCATGGAGCTATATTGCAAGGACTCACACAAGAGCTGATGGAGGTTAGGATCTTACCAGGCTCAGGTTCTAGATTTGAGGGCAATATTTGCATACAGTGAAATTCACTAATCTCAATTTTATAAGTTGGTAAAACTTAGCAAGTATATGCACTCATGCCAGCAGCTACACAAATTGCAAAGTACCATGAGTCACAAACTTGCAACATGACCACATTCTCTTTCCCTGTCCACTGGGGCAGCATCATAAAGAAATGTCATGATTTCTAGTCTCATAGATTACTTTCTCTAATGTGTGTGTCTAAAGAAGTGATCATAAAAATACCTCTGTTGCCTGAGGCTGTTCGTTCATTCCCAGTCAAACTGACCCAAAATATTCCATAGAAACTGTATAAATTGAAACACTGCTTGTCCTATTAGCTTATACATATTTCTAGCTAGCTTTTATCTCAACCCATTTATATTAATCTGTATATTGTCACGTAATTGTGGTTTACCAGGCAAAGTTCTGGCATCTGTCTCCTCTGGCAGCTACATGGCTTCTTACTGATTCCATCTACTCTCTATATATCTTTTCCAGCCTGGCTATATTTTGTTAAGCCATTGACCGAAAACAGCTTCTTTATTTATTAACCAATAAAAGCAACACATATACAGGAGGACTTCCCACACCATTTCCCCTTTTCTGTTTCAATAAAAAGAAAGGTTTTAACTTTAACATAGTAAAATTATGTATAACAAAACTCCATCAAAGACTCCAGAAGGATATACATTTGAACACTATATCAGTTTTCTCCTCCAGCCTAAACAGTTTGTGTGGAGAAACTTACTGAAAGCTTTCTGGTGGCCCTCATGTGTGTAGTATTCTCTTGCTGTGTCAGAAGCAAACTTTTTGGGGTGACTTCTGCCATGATCCTAGTCACAGTGGGTCTGTACGTTCCAGGGTAGGGTTGTAAGGATTAGAAATTTAGGTAGGATAAACAGAAATAAGAAAGAAACAACTCTTATTTTGTTGTTGGGAGGGCAACTCTCATACTGCATACCCCAATACGAAAGTGGGGAAGAAAGGAAAAGACTGCTTTAGCATGATGCAAAGGACAATCAGAACAGTCATTTGCTCCAATACTTTAGACATCAAGTAACTATATCCTGAGTTAAGTGTTCTGTTGTTTAGGCAGTAAGCCTACCCTAGACCAAGGCATATCCATATCCTGAAGGCAGCCATTCCCTAGGTCAAACATCCTATTTCAAAAGAAGGAACAGAAGCATGCTTGAATTCTTTGACCTTTGATCAGGGTGGAGTGGATTTACCTCTATGAGTCATTTTATTCAAAACATGAAGTAACCACCCCTAAGACAGGGTATGTAACCACACATGTTGTCAACAACTTTGGAAAAGCAAATAAGCTCAAATTCTCTGAATTTCATACGAGATAGAATGGGCTCACAATTTTTGGATCTCCACATTGATGCTTTCACATTTCTTTTACCCTTGTTAACTTGATTTATGTTATTTATTTGAAATTGCTCTTTGTCATTTGCCTCTCCTCATCTATGTGAATTGTCTTGTTTGATGCTTTTTATCTTTGCTGTTTTTAGGTCCCTGGCTCAGTCATAACAAATGACCTATGTTTAATCTTGTTACTCTTTCTTTTGCCTGTCTGATTATCTATTAGAAGAAATGAAAATACACAGAGAGAAAGTTCTGTGTGAGAGAGGGAAAAGTGCAAATTTGGGAAAAAAATAAAATTCCATGTATTTGTTTATGCAGGCACAAGCACACACATACACTCACACATTTGCATGCATGATAAGTAGAATAGTAACCTAAGTCTATCACCATGTCCTTTAAGAAGAAAAAAGGAAGTTATGAGATATATCAGTAAAATGAGTCAAAAGAATAATGTTTTGACATCATGCTGTAGGTGCAGGACACAATGGGAATTTCACTGATAACAAGCTTAGTGGTCTTTTGCTAATTGAATTTTCAATCCAATACATTTTTCTAAAAATAGCCTGAAACTTAATTAATCTTTATATGCATTAAATTATGAAGGCATTCAAAGCTAAGAGGACCTCTCCCTTTCCCTAGGATAGTTAAAATACATCTTCACCATGTTTCTTCACATAGTCTATAGAGAAATTATATGTAAGGGGAAGATGCTAAGGTCATTAAAGAAGTTCAGATCATTGTATATTGTCAAAGTATGGCCAATAGGGCAAACTTATATGTTTCTCTTAAGAAATAAAAAGAAATTTAATTGTAAAGACATATTTTCCTTTGGATATGAGTAGTAGAAACAAAAACCACAGAATTATTACTGTATCAATACATCCATTTCCTTGCATGAACCATAATCATGAATTCCTCACAGGTGAGTAGGATTTTATTGTATGTGGATCACACTGTCCTTATTCACTGCCATTCTGGTGCACTCTAGATTGGTCTTGTATCTTAGGTGTTGTGAATAATGCAACACTGTGCATGGATGTGTAAATGTCTAAGTTGTATCATCCTGACTTAGAAAATAGTAGTGTAGCTGGATCTTATGATAATTACATTCTCAGTTATGTGAGGAACCTCTATGAAGACTTCTATGGTAACCTCCACTTTACATTCCTTCCAGCATGTATAATGGTTCCTGTATCACTCACATCCTCACTAGTATTATTTTGTTGTTGTTTGTTTACTTTATAATATCCTGTCAATTGGGTTATGATGGAATCTCAGTGTACGGTTAAGTTTTGTTTCCATGATAACTAATGTTATCAAAAGCTTTTTCAAAAAGTTTTAAAATTGATTAATTTTTATTTTCTGGTCATGAATGATTTATTCATGTGTATCTAAGTATATCATATGTGTGCTTGATGCCTGCACAGGCCAGAAGGCATTGGATCACCTGGAATTAGACCTACAGAGGGTTATGAACCTACTGAAGGCCATTGGGAACTGACTTGTGTTCTGGCTTGGTACTAGAATAGCAAGTACTCTTAACCATGGGGCCATCTCTTTTTTCAAATTTGCATTGACCACTTTTACTTCCTCCTTTGAGTAATGTCTGTCCACTTCCATATTGTTTTATTGATTTAATTTGTTTTAGTTTTGTTTAAGTTTTGGAGGTTCTTTTTAGATTCAGGATACAAATCCTCTGACAAATGAATCATTAGTGACCATGTGTTCCTCTTCTCTAGACGGTCTCTTTGCATTTTCTCTGCTGTGAGGAAACTTAATTTAACCAAATCCTATTTGTCAATTTCTGAGGTTATTTCCTGTGCTATTGGAGATTTTTTTCAGAAAATATGTTCTACTATATCGTGAAGTGTTTTGCCTGTCTTACAAAAGTAAGAAAGCCTTACATTATGGTTTTTGACCCATTTGAATTGACTTTTGCATAGGATCTGAAAGATTAATGTAGTTTTATTCCTCTATATTAGTTCATCAAGCTTTTCCTCAGCCCTTTGCTATATAGCCATCTTTCTGGATAGAGGTACTTTTTTTATACCTTTGTCAAAAATGCTGCAGTTTTCTAAGTCATATCACATAGGTCTAAATGTCTAGTTTTTATGCAGTATCATGGCTTTTTCTCTACAGCTTTTTTAGTGCAATTTGAAATTAAATATCACAATAGCTCTGCCATTGCTCTTTCTCATTAGGATTGTTTTACTTATTAAGAGCTGTGTGTGCTTTTAATAGGAATTGATTGTTTTGTTTTCAATTCTGTGAAGAGTTTAATTAGAATTGAACTGAAGGTTGCATTGAGTCTTTAGATCGCTTTGAGTAAAGTAACCATCTTCAAAATATTAACTCTGCCAAATTATGAACACAAAAGCCCTTTCCATATTATAGTGTCTTTTCTTCAATTTCTCTTCAGTATTTTTAGCTTTTATTGTAGATGTCTTTTATGTCCTTCATTCTGTTTCTTCTCTCAATCTATTGTGAATGATTCTATAAATGAATAAATAAAAAGAGTGATGGTTTTACAAGTTGATTCTATAATCTGCTAAATTTCTAAAAGTATATTTTAAAAATAGATGGCAAAATATGTCATCAGCAAAATCATCCTTGAAAAGTTTTAACTCTTTAAATTTTGGTATGTAACTAAATGGAGAAGGTTTATCATATTTTATGGTTTCTATGATATTTACATTGCATTTATATTACAGAGTAAAGTACTTAATGTTCTACATTGTGAGCTGCCCTCACTAGAAGGAATAGGGTATTTTTACTGTTGACAGCTGTAATTAAAAAAAGTTCAACAAACTTTTAGTTTCTATTGATGATATAGTGATTAAAATCTATAATTTGACAACTTATTCTTAATAATGTTTATGTCTCAGCTAAATATATATTTCAAATATTCTAAGTATACATTAAATATATTTTGGAAGTAGACTTAATAAAAATATTTTCAATGCAAAGTTTGCATTTTGTTACAGTGAAGAGAATTGCTATTTAATTTCACTAAATGAGCTTCCAAAGAATGCTTAGCTCTTTGAGAACAGTTGCAAAATTCTTCTTGGACAGACTACATTTTATCAGGCAATGTGTTATATTTCATCTGTGGCACTTTTGATGTTTCCTTGGGTTATTTCTAGCAAAGGGGAGGAGTATAAAGAAAATGTGCCTGAGATCACATAGCCTTAGTATTCCATCTGGTATGCCTTTGACAGTCTCACTAAAAAGTCCCTCTAGCTGTGCTATAAAGTATCTCTGTACTTTCTCTTCTTTATAATTTATTATATGTTTTGTTAGTGTTTTCTGCCATTACTATTATGAGATGTTTGTTGAGCTCATATTAGAATATCTCAGGAATAGGATACCTTTAAGGTATTTATACAGTGTTCAGTGATGGGACATCATATGGTAAACTATGAGGTGAAAATGCCTTAAAATTTAATTTAAGATATTTCTATTTTAATGTAAGTCAAATTTGGAAGAATATTAAGAATCATTTATAAAAATTTCTGAGGGAAGTATTTTGTTTTTCATGTAAACCTTTGATAGAAAGGAAGACTTTAGCCTAATCAAATAAAGAGGTTAAAGTGACTGTGTAATAGCACTTCAGGATGCAGCTATGAGAAGCTTGTCCTACTTAAAAACACTGAGGTTTGTAGTTATGCAGTTACATAACTAAAGACAAGACTAAAAGGAAATTATGAAGGTATAGATACTTTTGTCAATTTATTTATTACTGTTTACATACGAGGCAAAAAAATACAAAATCATTAAGTAATGCTCAGATATAGCCTTCCATAAATAATTGAGAAAGCATTCCATACTGGTAGTTCTGTAGTTATTTATAGGATAATATGCTTGTGTTCATTTTGTAGATGATTAGATATAAAATGTTTGCTTGTTTGCCTTTATAGTTATTTGTTCTCCTACTATGATAAAAAACATGAAGTAGAGGAGGTTAACTTCATGGTTTTTTAACTAATAAATGAAATGTGATTTACTTTTGGTTAGAGAGAAAAAATACTTCATAGAAACTAATCTATCGGCAGGTACAATGAGATAAAGATAGTATTGTGTTTGCTCACCATGCTTAGGATTGCCAGCTGAAATTCTACAGTACATTGACTAAACCTAAATACATAACAAAACAGTTTCTCCAGGGTCATGTATCAGACATTTGAACATATCCTTCTCAATGCTCTGGATTATCCTGAAAGCAAATACTAGGACAGGGTTATAGGAGTGGTCCTGCACACTTTTCTTTTATAATAAGATAGAAAGTTGACCTGGAAGTCTTTCTGTATTCTACTGTAGTCTGGTTTCACTGGCTCAGTGAGATCCTATTTCAGCATCAGCATTTCCACTCTGCACTGCTTACCACATGGCTCTGTGGTGAAATGTGTACTGCCCTCATCTCATCTGATCTCGATAAAGAACTCCCTAACTCTTGAGTTGAGATCAAAATCCTGCAGGGAGGATTCCCACTAAAGAAAGGCGGTTCTCCTGGCACCATACAGCCTTATGGATGATAGCTGTTGACTTTTTTTTTAAGCTGACAACTTTGTGCTGTCAGAATATTTTCTTTCTTTCTTATTTTCTAGTCATTTAAACTGAACCCTAAGGACAGGACAAAACGGAACCATAGGAAATGTTTCCTGTGATGGGGCAGAAGTTCAATCATCTTTTGTTTCATGTCTTTTTCTATGTAATGATATACCTTTATTTATATCTTCCTAATTAAAAAGATGAGGCATGGCTAAAAATGCACATATCACATTAATATATACTATATTGTAGAATATACAAATCAGGAGCCAAAGAAATAGCACTAGCAAACTAAAATGAAGTCAAATATAAATTTAAAGATTTAATAAAAATGCTTAGCAAAATAAGTGAGAAGTGTGGATCACATTTATGTTTTTTAGTTTCTATAAGTGAGAGAAAACAAATCATTATAAAATTGGAAGTAACCATGTAATTAATGCTATTTCTCAAAAGAGGAGATATGCATCATTCTAATTCTATATATGTAATACTCAATGGGAGACTTGTGATGAAGTTTGAAACATCCTTAATGGTACATTTATCATAAATGCAGAAACATTTTCATAACAATATAGTCATTTTCTAAGTATATGCATGTTGTAGCAGCTTGTGGTTGACAATTACATGCAACTGAGACAAAAGCACTTGAAAGAGGCTTAAAAACAGTGATCTTGAAGGATCTTAGTCTCTGACATTGTTCCTGGAATAAAAAGAAGTTAGCAGACCAGAGTAGAAATTGTCAGACTTGTGCTAACCGTTCCTATGTGTGGATGCATAGTTGACTCAGAACATTATAGGAGATGCCATGGCATTTTTAATCCAGTTTATTATCTAATCAATCTTAGGAGACACTGAAGAGAGAAATCTGAGTCATGACTTTGCTAAGTTTCATTGCCCAGTTGTTCCTACAATGCAGGATATGAATTCATCAATACCTCTGGCCACTGGGCATGACCTGCCAGTGTCTTCCCTGTGCAGTACCATTTTCCTCACTTTCCTATTGAGGAGGCAGATTTGGATTTGTTTTACTTGTTCTGTCTGAAAATATTCACTTTAAAAAATAAATACATCCATTAATCTCATTATCTATTTATGGCTAATAACACAAGAAATGTTTTGTTTCTTTGGCATGTTTTAGGAGAAAACATGATTTATCATTAGTTTATTGCAATGATAATTAGTCATTTCTTCGTTTGTCTGTCAGTACATAGTTCCATTGTTCTTACTTGATTTCCAGTATCCACATCAATAGATTACCTATATAATGTCACTTGTGAGGACTGTAGCACTTCTTTCATTTCCAGTTACAGTACATTTATGGGAAAGTGTTAATGGATCACATCAACACATCTATTATTCATTATGAATAATTATCTTGATGTTCAATGTAATCATGTTTTAAAGCAAAATGTTAGTCAGCCCAGAGCTTTGCACAGTAGGAGAGGATACAATGCCAGAATACCAAGAATGCGGGGTTTTCAAAATTGCCTTTCACTCATTTTTGTATCAGCTAATCTCTCATCTTGTGAACCATGAAAGAAGGCAGAGCTGACATAAATGATTAGTTTCTTGTTGATCTTCACATTGCAGTTTTTCTTCTTTTGTTCCCTTATACATCACTGCTTTCTAGAGTTAAGAAAGGCAGGAGGTTTTGCTTTGGAAATTGTCTGAAGGTGGAGGGTGATGGGTACAGGCTTTTCATCATTATCTATACTTTGCTGTTCTATTCACTGTTTGCACCATTGCCTTTCGCTCTAACGCCTGTCATTATTTCAGCTAGCTTTATGGAGTGTCCATTTCTGCATTTATTCAAATAACATGTAATAGGCACCTTTGAATCCCTTTCATTGTGTGACTAGAACATTTTAAAATTTAGATCTATATTTTAGCAAAGGAAGCAATATTTATGTGAACATCATCTAAGGAGGAGCATTCTGTCTTTTAGCACTAGCCATGTTTTACTTACTGCACTGTAAATTCCAAACATTTATGAACATCAATGCCTATATAAGATATAAAAATGTCTTTTCTATTAATAGACAAATACATAAAATGTACTTAATTATAACACCTTTATATAAGTCAGTCACAATTCGCTTTCTCTCTCTTCCTTACCCAGTGTGTCCATGCATACATGAGAGTACGCACTGTGGGTGTGGGTTATATTATTCGGCCTGCATGATTGGTTCCACTTCCACATGGTCCTTGAGAGGTTCAGGTCTTGAACCGCTCTCTAACACTAGTCACTCATTTTAGTGCACCTCTGACATCATTATTGCTGAGTTCGTCATTCTGGTAGATGTTTCATCTAATTATTAACCTTCACAGATTAGTTTCACTAACTTACTCTCCTACAGTAGTCCTGTCCTCCATCTTACTTCAGGCCCCTACTTCATGATCAGGACCTACATGTAGTCTATCCTGTCAGTCTTGGACAGCCAAGATTCTACCCCAACTATAACCTTTTATTTTATTATAATCTTGTCTCCGAAGGACCCCAGAAACACCAGAAGTCTTAACTAAGACCCTACTTCTAGACTTCCTCTCATTTCTACTTTTTAGTGAATATGTAATAGTTCTGGAATTCATTGTATCCCTTGATTATTCATTAACTTAACATAGTTTTCCTTGGTTACTCAGTCTTTGATCTTCTATTCTTTAGTCCTTTGTGACAGGTTGCCTCTTGCCTCTCCAAGAAACCTGAACCTGTCACAAACTTCCAGGAGCCCTATTCACTAAATTTAAATATACAGCTGCAATTAAACTCTGCATGATTTCGGTGAGATGTCTTAATAAAGGCCATCAGCATGTACCAGAATTCTTCTACTGTACTAGAGCACACTGTTTTATGAATCAAATATTCCATGCCATGGAATACAGTAGCCAGATACAGCATAGCAGAATCAATCATTGGCTATTTCCACAATCCATAGATGAGTTCATCTGCTTTAAAGAAGGCAATAAAATCTAGCATGTCTTTGAGTTACAATAATACCTATTTTTAGACGTATATCATATGTATTTCATATATGCAAGAATCAATTATACAAATAAGTTCTGAATTCTATCTTAGAAGACTTATACTTTTAGAGCAATGATATAAGAGGCAATGAGAATTCACTTTAAGCAAATGTTTATGGGTTGAAGGATTTGAGTATATAATAAGAGAAATAGAACAACAATTATAGTCAAGAGGACCCAGAAGGAAAACGTGTGTAAAGGTACTGGTGTACATGGTCAGATAAACAAAACAAAACAAGACAAAACTGACCAACAAAGCAACCAACCACCCAAACAAAATTCCTAAGTAGAATAAGAACTTTAAATGGAATCTCAGAAAAGTAAGAAAAGTTTCTTGATGATACCTGTTAATTCTAGGCTGAATTTGAGTGGATGTTGGATAACAAAATTCTCTTAGATTCATTCTTCATTTTGTTTTATCTATCTGTGACATATATAACTCCTGAAAAATAATATACATTGTTAACTATGATATTGACAGTGGTGAGCAATGGAGAGAAAATGGCTACATTCAATATTGTCCACACTTATTAAATAAAAAACATCAGGGATATTCTAGTCTGGTGTAACATGAACACTGGGCTTGTTTGTTGGGGTTTCTGTCCCACCCAGTACCTCACAGCTGGCAAGCCCCAAATGAAATTACACAGAGATCTCTATAAGTTATAAAGCTGATTGGCCCATTAGATCAGGCTACT
>LOJH01016527.1:9249-22782 GCA_001685095.1 Ellobius talpinus
CACCACAGTCAGGCTGCCCAGCTCACCACAGTCAGGCCGCCCAGCTCACCACAGCCAGGTTCACCACAGTCAGGCCACCCAGCTCACCAGTTAGACCACCCAGCTCACCACAATCAGGCTGCCCAGCTCACCACAGTCAGGCCACCCAGCTCACCACAGTTAGACCACCCAGCTCACCACAGCCAGGCTGCCCAGCTCACCACAGCCAGGCTCACCACAGTCAGGCCACCCAGCTCACCAGTTAGACCACCCAGCTCACGACAGTCAGGCCACCCAGTTCACCACAGTCAGGGCGCCCAGCTCACCACAGGCAGGCTGCCCAGCTCACCAGTTAGACCACCCAGCTCACCACAGTTAGACCATCCAGCTCACCACAGCCAGGCCACCCAGCTCACCACAGCCAGGCCACCTAGCTCACCACAGGTAGGCCAGAGAGAACAGAAGACTGTCCAGATGAATTCAGCCCAAACTGCCAACCTGCATAATACCAACTCAATAAACAATCAAGGTTTGAAGTCACTAATTTGTGGAGTGGTTTATCGTGCACCAAAAGTCTAGGAAAATCCTAACTCTTAAAGTCCTAATAGAAAGTCCCCCACTGATCCCCAGGCAGCTTCAGATTTCTACAATGTGCCCACAAGGGCCTGAGGGATCTGACCGCTCTCGCTCCACCATGAACTGTCCTAAGACAGTTGAGTTCTGCCAAGATCATTGCTGACCTTCCTAGGGAGAGAAATTTAGTCAGAGGTGAGGTCACAAAGTCAAGACCTCAGCATGTCCTGCCTCGTGGACAGTGTGGAAGTCCCAGCATCAAATGCCTGCTCGGTTGTCTCTGGTACCTTTCCTAAGGCATCTCTACTGGCCATCTGCAGCAAGGGACCCACTAGTGACAGTCAGATGCTGCCCCCTACTGGGGAAAGAAACCTCTCCCAGACTCTGCTCTTGACCCTCGGTGAGTAACCGACAGGTGGCTAATCTAATTGGGTAATTATGGATGACTGCTCTGCACTGTCGCTTCCATTCTGATGGAGCGCTAATTACAGCTTTTCCTTTCCAAGAATTTCACTTTTCTGTGATGAGAATGCTACTGTTAAGGTTTTTATTAATAATACTCTGTTCTCACTGGCCAATCCAGATACAACTCCTGAGAAAGAACAGTAAGCTTTCATTTGAAGCTATTTATACATTTAACAAAGTACACAGACTCACCTCTAAGACTACTAAGAAGAGTTCATACTTGAAATAAATATTCTTTTTAAAATCAGTAGTCACCAATTGTGTCCATAAAAGAAAGAGACTAGATTTTATTTTTCACTAACAATAGCAATATTAAAACATCAGGCAGACAGGGACACCTATGGCATGTTGTGTCAGGTAAATAATTACATTAGTCTATGGAGAGGGATAAAACGGATAATGCTAGCCAAAAATGCGGTGTTGACACAAAACCAGAAGGATGAACGTAGGAGGACAGAAATAGGCAATCAAGGTTTCCAGGTGAGACAGGAGTTGGGCGGGGAGAGTCGAAGGTCGCTGTCATCTAGATACACTGTATTCATGCATGAAATTACCAAATACTCATTTTTACAGATCTCAATGGCTAACAATAGCAAAGGTTTACCATAGTTCCCGTGCCCTTATCTGTGAGAGGTGGGTTCCAGGACCCCAGCAGACACCTGAGACCACAGTCAGTACTGAGCTCATTTTTCCATATATATGCTCTTATCACAAAGTTTAGTCAGTAAACTACACAGTACGAGATTACTAATAATAATGAAATACAATGATTGTAACAACTTCTTATAATAAATGTTATATGAATGCAAAAGAACTTATAGACAGAAGAACTCCATGAATGGCAAGGGAGTACAGTTCTCACATACTCACCACTCAGTATTGAAAAATCAGATGTTTCACTCAACACTAGAAACACTAATGTATACTGATATGATTCAGAATCAAACAGAAGCACAGAAGACAAGAGGTAAAATGTGGGAAGTCTGAGAAAAGAGATGCAAGAGCCCAGATGCAACTAATGAAAACAACAGCGTGGATGGAAACCAATTTCTGAAATATCCACATTTTACACAGTATAGTAATAAAATTCAAAAGGAAATATGACAGAAAAAAGTTAAATTCATGAAGCTTTCCTGCAAATTCACAGGGTTTATCCACGAATGAGATGGGAACACAAGTTTTCACCAAACTATAAAACGCTAATTCACACTTAAAATTTCCCTGTCGTAGAAGCAGTGCATAACCATTTGCTGCTTAAAGTTAAACTGGCAATGTTGATAAGCAAGGTCAACTTCAGTTTTAGGTCTTTAGAACGTCTCTTCGGCCTCTAGGAGCCATAGTGAAGGACCTGGGAAGTGCCGACAGAGGGTTACACAATTCCCAGTTCCACCTCCTCGGTAAACATCAGCAAACAACCTAAGCGGACTGCGCCCGGGTAGTATACAGACACCAACATGCTTCCATACGAGTTTAGTGATTTAAGAGATTCCTATCCCATAAGGAAGTTAAAACATCATGAAAATAAAATATGAAATATGGCTTATAATTCTGTAACAAATATTAAAAGAGAGAAATACAGCAATATCTTAGCTTTGCTTTTCTGAAGTAGGATTACAGGTGGATACTGACCATCTCATATTTATCTGTGCTTCTAAAGAAAGGATATGTATAGACGGTATGAATTTTATGTGAGGAAGGTAAGGGGAATACACAGGAAAAAAACGGCATTAAAAGAGTCTCCTGGCTGTGGGAATATCTCAGTAGTTAAAACACTTGACATGCAAATATGAGACCCGGAGTTTGGATGCCCAGAAACGCAAGTGAAGATGGGTGTGCCCGCCTAACTCTAGCCTCTGCAGGTACAGACAGGAGACTTGACATATATGTGAGCTCTAAGGTAGAAAAGCAGTGGATGATGATTCCTGACATCAGCTTTGACCTCCACATGCATGAAAACAGATGTGCATGCACTCACATGCACACGCAGATGCACACACACACACACACACACACAAAGTGGAGAAGAAAATAAAAGAAGCTTCACATACTTGTCTCACTGGTGGGAGCATTCCACACCAGGAAACTCATGACATGCTAACTACCAAACAACCACATGGGAACCATGACAGCAGCATGTCACAGACTGCACTTTCAGTGTGTGTTCAACGCCATTCCTGCCCTAACAGCACTGCTATTTTAATACAACTTTAAAACATGGGATATTTTAGATATCCTCCAATGATTTTTCCTTAGTCAATTGAAAGATCAGTGTAATTACTGCATTTTGTAGTACAGCTGTGTTTGAAGTGAGCTCATATTAAAGTATTTTTATAATTCCATTCGTGTCCATTAAAGCGCTTCCTAAAAAATGACTGATTTTATAGAGTTACGGTACTCTACAGACCGCTGTTAAATACACTCCTCTTTTGTTTAACCTCTCACAGTAACATCTACAATACAAAGGTGAATGGCTTACATAAAACCGCTGTGTCGGAGCCAACACTCAGAAGTTTAAGGGCTACCAATTGTCAAAACGCCTACCATTTCCTACTAGGGCTGGGTAGTTAAGCAACACTAACTGCTCTTACAACCGTGAAGAGCACTCGCTCACCGTCTCGTGCCGCTCGACCATTACCATATATATAACTTCAAAACACTTGAAGAGAGTGCGGATCTAAGTATTCATTTATGTAAAGAAACAGGATTTCTGAAATTACACATATTTATTGCTAAGCGAAGGGAAAATTACCAAAATTTCACCAAGATTCTTTTCTAAGAATAATGAGAGTTAATTATACTATACTCTAGAGGAAAAAATTATAAAATAATCTACCAAGGTTAAGTTACAATTCAGAAAATTAATTGGTTTCTACTATCTATTTAATATAGTTTATTAGTATTTCCAAAAATATGCCCTTTACATGAAACCTAACTTAATTCCTTTTATAAAAAGTGCTTTATATGTATGAGTGTTTTTTCTCCATCTATCTCTGTACATTCAGTGCCCACAGAGGTCAGAAGAGGTTGTCGGGTCTTCTGGGACTGGAGTTGCTGACGGTTTTGAGTCACCATGTGGGTTCTGGGAATTGAACCAGGATCCTTGGGAAAATGGCCAGTGTTCTAAACTACTGAGACATCTCTGCAGTCCCGTGATTAAAGTCTTTAAATTATATTAATATACAAGGGAAACCACAGTAGACAGACTTGTAAGACAACCCCATGACTCTCGCTCCATGTAGAGCAAGAATGGGACCTGGGAACAGAATCCTGTGAGCAGCTGTACAAGGCCAAGAGAAGGATTCTAAGGAGTGACCTGGGTCTCTAAACAAAAGGAAAGTCACTGGGATGGAGTAAGTCAATGGGAAGGAAGGGTCTGACCTATAAGACATTCTAGATGTCTGGTAGAGAAATCAGAGATACAGACATGTTAGAAGCAGCCAGGATGCTTCCTGGGTATTGGAGAATCAAAGCCACGCTGCCGAGTGGACAGAGAACAGGGAACAGCAGAAAGAGCAGACAAGTGAATCCTTCATGTGACATGGACCACTATCTTGTTGACATGGAAGATGACCCAGGGCCTCAGGGCACATCACTGCTTACTATCCTGACTGAAGCTCCTGAGCAGGAGACTCAGCTGAGCCAGGACCAGACGACTGCCAATCACTGTTGCAAAGCAATACAAAGTTACATTTGCAGAAAGATATAGTGATAGGAAATAAATGTATCAAATTTGATACTTGTTCCCTGAGACAACAATCACTCTTTAAAAAAATACATAACAATAAAATAAAATACTCCATTGTAACTTTGTATTTTCTATTCCTATGTACTCAAATCTTGCTGAAATATCATATCCAAGTATCAGTCAGTTGCTGTGAAGAGACACCATGACCATGACAACTTTTATAAAGGCCATATAAACCCCATATACACCCCATATAAACCACATAGAAACCCCATATAAACCCCAACAAGGCCACATTTCCTAATCCCTCTCAAGCAGGGCCACTCCCTGATAACCAAGCATTAAAATATATGAGCCTTTGATGGTGTTCTTATTCAAACCAGCACATAACTGAAAACCACACATGAAGAGACGAGGGATTTAGTGAGCACGGGAACTTAAAACATACACTTTACACTGTGTGTAAATAAAGGAAAACAAATATCTGGGAAGACAAACAGAATACACAGATAAGACCCATGCAAGATTTGCTGAAGTTAAAAATAAGAGCTATGGCACTCTGGTCAGGGAAGCAGTCCCCAGCGCCAGCTGGCACCCCCAGGGAACCCACAGGCCACTGCAGACAGGGACGAGGATCAGTGCCTTGCCCAGCTGTCATCAGAGAAGCTTCCTCCTGCAGCAGATGGGAACAATACAGAGACCCAGGGCCAGACAATGTGCAGAGACTGAGAGACCTTAGAAAGCTCAGCCCTAAGTGGAATGTATCCATCAAGTCCCTCCCCTCAGGGCTCAGGCAACTCTGAGGAAGAGGAGGTGGGAAGACTGTAAGAGCCAGAGAGGATGGAAGACAGCAAGGAAGCAAGGCCCTCCAGATGACCAGGATCAAGGCTCTCATGAACTCAGAGACTGAGGCAGCACGCACAGGGTCCGCACCAGATGGGACTCCAGAGCTAAAAAACTGGACACATGCCCCCACCCCCACTGAGAAGCTACCTTCAATTGGTAAGCACTCGCAAACAAAAGTTTAGTTTTCTCCACCGGAGTCTTGCTGGGGAAACAAACTGCTCTTAAGGGGAGGCTGCAGGCCCAGCAGGAGATGCCAACAGAAGACTAACTCAATGGCGACTTTGGAGATTCCTTGTCTCATAATGTTGTGTTTGAGCTTTTCCTTGTTTGTTTCTTTAATCTTATTGTTTTTATATCTTCCTTCTCTCTTTTCACCTTACAAGTCCTTTGCATATATCATGGCTACGAGTTCAGGGTTTTTCTGAGGTTCGAGTGTGCAGATGAATGGGTCTGTTTCTATGCCTCCTCTTGGACTCTTTTCCTTCTGGTTCTTTGTTTCATACAATTCAGATGTGTTAGTTTTTATTTTATCTTGTTATATTTTATTATTATCCCACAGAAGCCTGTATCTTTTCTAATGAGAGACAGGAATGGGGTGGATCTGGATGGAAGGGAAGTGGGGGAGAATCTGGAATAGAGGGAGGGGAAACTGTAATCAGGATATATTATGTGAGAAAAGAGAATCTATTTTCAATGAGGGAAAAAATACTATGCAAGATGCTACAGTTAGTCCTTTGTCTGTGGAAAAGTGCCTGATAACCCTTGATTTTCAAGAAAAGGAGTAAGAACTCACTGTCACTGGCAGTGAAAACAGTCTACACATCCCGGGTTTGCATTTTGGTTGTTTATTTGTTGCCTGTAGCTTACTTCCACAAGAATTTATACTTCATTGATAAAAAAAAGACTATATATAGATTGCATTTGCAATGTACATGTGTTTTAAAGCATGTTGTATATAACAAATATACACAATTTTGTCATCAAAAATCCTATGAAATGAGAATACATGAACTGTAATTAGCAAAGTGCACATGGGACAGGCAGTATCAGAATAAGGGAGGAACACATATCATTTTCAAAGCCACACAGGCAGACGAGAGCCAAGAGAGCCTGTCTGCCTGTCGAGAAAGAGGCACAATATTAAGGCCCTCCCAAGCAACAGCACACATTCAAGAACCCAGCCAAGTGACAGGGCACACAGTTACAACTGCACGCCTATTCCCAAGTACAGAGGGAAAGACCTAAAATAATAGTTGAAGTTCTTCCAGATTTCAAACCTGTACACCTAACACCAAGAAAACAGAGAGAAAACCACAGAATGGAACACCAGAATCAAAATGCAAAACAAGGAAAAGGGACAGGCAACGAGAAGAAGCAGGGTGGGCAAACTCCAGCCATGATGCATCCCAGGTCTGTAAATCAAGTTCCACTGACTCCCAGCCAAGAGAAAAGACATCACCAGCATGTGGAAAATAAAGGAAAGTCATTAACTTAGAGCTCTAGAGAAAAAGGACCAGATGGGAAGGACATTTCTAGTAAGAAGGCAAACGAGAGCATCAGGGCTGCACTCTGGGAGCCCAGCAGGAACAGACCCACAATGCAGGGAAGGTGGTAAAGAGCTCTTAGGGCAGAAGAAGGGTAAGGAGGGCTCACACAAGGGGGAGGAGGGGAGAAGTGAAGTGAGTGCAACAAATAAAAATATTTCCCTTGTTTTAAACATTTAAAATACGTAACTCACTGTTTAAAAATCAAAAGTGATTAAATGTTGTAGTGCTCAGAATGGCACAAAGGAGACAGGAATACAAACTTCCTATGGCATACATGAACAGAATATTATTTAAAACAGATTGTGGGGTGGGGGGGCATGGAAAGTTGGAAGTGTGCTTGCCTTGTAAGTCCACAGAACTGAGTGCAAGCTCCAGAACCCATGTCACAAAGCTTGTGTTGGTAATTCCTGCACTGGGGAGGCAGAGACAGGAGGAGCCATGGGGCCAGCCTAGCCTAATTGGTGAGATTCAGGCAAATGAGAAACCCTGTCTCAGAGGAGGTGGGTGGCCTTCCTGAAGCCAACATCTGAAGTTGTCCTCTGGCCTCCATTTACACACACACACACACACACACACACACACACACACACACACACACCAGAAGAAAGCAGACTGTGATAGAGTCAAGATGCACAGCACAAGTTCCAGGGCAATGATGCGCATTCACTGATAGCACACTAGTGGAAATCACGTGGAATGAAAATTACTCAATCCAAAATAATGTAGAAATAAAAGGAGAAAAAAGAGCAAATGGGGCAAATACACACAGTGATATGGCGGGCTCCCATCTAGACAGTGACTGACTGAAAGGGTCTAACTACTCCAGCTGAAAGGCAGAGCCTACCGTTGTGAATAAAGCGTGAGACTCAATACTGTACACAGGAGACCAGGCTGAGACACAGGTAGCGGACGAGTGAGTGCACACGACAACATGCCCCCTTTACGCATTCTATGAGATGAATGTCTGTGGCTACACTCAGTTTACCAATCAGATACATACATCAATGATTTACTCTGTCAACCACCCATTTAATAAATATGGTCTGAGTTTCTACCACACACTAAGCATTGGTTAGGCTCCAAGTATAACCAGATAGAATCGGAACAGACCACCAAGTACATACAAGAAGCCAGGAATACATACACACTTCCTATAGCATACATGAGCATGCAAAACCACTGGCAGGCAAAAGTAACATAGCAGTCCTCGGAAAGAAGGATGGCAACTACTCCCTTTTCAAGAGGATTCCAACACAGCTGGGCAGCAAGAAGGTGTTAGAAGAATTTGATACTCAAATTCCCCGAGAAAGCCGCAACGTCCTCCTCTGTTTCACTCTGATCTCTAGCAGGCATAACAACTTCCTGTCAGCCAAAATGGGTGAGGCGGGGGACAAGGGTTGGCCTAGACTCCCTCAACACTTGGGCAGGAGCTCAGGGACTCTGAGGGCATCTACATCGTAACTCATCATACAGACAAGCAATAAAATATTTTGTTTAAAGAGGAAAGAGAAGGCGTCAATGTATTCCAGACCCAGTATCTGCCAAGTGCCAAACATGTGCTAGGTGTGCTCTATAAATCACTTTGTACCAATTCTCAATTTGATGTCATTTTACAGATTTGAAAGAAAAATAAAAGACTAGTGACAAAGAAATCATTCAGCATGACAAAATGATCAATTAGCTAACTTTCATTTGCACCTAATCCTGGCTTACAGCAAAGGTCTGCTCTTTGATGACCACTGTCATGTTTCCCTTTAGAGGGTTGTCCATGAGCAGAGACAGGTGCAGATGGGACAGAGCCAGCCTTAGATGGCACAACTAACGTGAAGGACAGGACGGGCCACAGACAGTTTCCAAATAAATGGAAGAAAGACTTTCCAACAAAGCCAGAGGGGAAGAAGAGGACTTTCCTAACTGGAGGCGTCTGAGTCCACAGGGAACAAGCAGAGGGAGGGCAGTCTAAGACAGTCTTAGCAGACTCTAGAGCAGCCAACGGGGACAGGATTCTCCAGCGAAAACCAGCATGTGTACGCTGTTAGATCATCTTGGCATTTCAAAACATGAAGAATTTTTCTCGCGTTGGTAAAAGAGTCGAATGCCTAAATGACCACAACTCATTTCCCCAGATAAAAAAACAGAAAACAGAAAACAAATGTTAAGCATACCAAAAGAAACCCCAGCACACACAAGTAAAACTTGCCGCCGCCTGCAGAACTCCTCTGAGCGATAACTAGTTGAAGAGATGTATCTCAAGTTGCTGTAATGGCTTCTGTTACTCTCTTGTTTAAACACAGTTAAATTCCAACTTCCTGGTTTTAGGCAGAATTTTTATAACTTCTTCGCTGTGGGTTTCCTGGGAGATGCTCACAATGCTTTCGAGTTTTAATGACTGGATCCTGGTGTATTCTCTTTTGAGATACACTCTCTGAAGAGCAAATCACAAAGCCTCCCTCTGTGCTTAAATGAAGCCATTCATGGGAGAAACAATTTAATTTCAGTCAAATTAATTTTTTGGAACTCTATTTGCTTGCATCAAAAAACAATCAAAGACTGAATGCCTTCTCAAATAAAGCTCAACAAAGCATTTTTAATAAAGGTAGCAACTGTTAGTCTCGGCATTCATTATGAATGCGTTTAGCATATCTGTACAATAAAAACATTTATTAAAAATTATTTTGCCCATGTTCATAATGAGTCTTCCCATGGGCCAAGATCCCTGCAACAATGCTCTTATACAGCCCCTCCTCTTTCAATGGCAGTCAGACATGCAGGGTAAGATTCACCGTAGACCACAGCTATGATTTTAATATATCAGCCAAACGGCCAGGGAGAAGTAAACTATAGAGTCTGAATGGTCTAAGATATCAACTGCTGACATCTCAGATAAGCACTACCACAAGCTTTATAACTTTAAATTATAGTCCATGGTGCTTTTAGCAGAAAGGGAAAAATTAATTAGTACCTACTCTTATCCATTCATAGCTATCACATATCTCTAGCAGTGTTATAGGCTGAATGTAGATGAATGCACTTCGTAAGACTAAGATGTCTACGGCACATCTTACACCAGAAATCCACCCATTTTAGAAAATGAAACAATGTGGGCATCATTTTGTCTTAGTAAATTTAGAGCACAGGCAATTGTAAGGAGGCACACACACAACAGGAAAATGAGAAACCGCAGTCAGATAAAGCATTGGAAATGATCCCCAAAGGAAAACAGGGCTTCTCTAAAAATGACCAGAAAGGATGCTCAGAGGGACTGAAAAGATAGTGACGTACAGCCCCAATGAGACTGCTGAGATGGAATGAAGTGGGCTCCGACTACCAAACTCTCTCAGCAAAGATAGTAAAGCCTTTTTCGACAAAAAGGGACTTCTCTGGCCTGCGCATATCAGAGAGCCTGAGCACAAATGACAACCTCAGCTTTTATTAGGAAGCATCTCAGGCCATTGAGGTGACACAGAAATGCCCAGCTACATTAATTCATCATGTGGCAAGCCAGCAACGCTGCCAAGCACAGGGCATGCAGCTGAAGGGAACTGACTTTCACTGCACCTAAGGACTTGGGTTCTGCTCACAAAAGCGGGGAGCCCTTGTGGCTTTGTGTTCTCTTTCCAATACTTTAGGAACAGTTTTTGGTGAATTTGGCAGGGTCAAGTTCCTTAAAATGGGCATGTAACAATGAGAGCATTGTCTCTGTTTTCTAGAGGTAGAAAATGGTCCTCTCTTTGCTTCAGTGCTGTTCATTTCAGCACAGAAAGCAAACGCTGCTCACAAGCCAGGAGCTTCCTCCACGGCACACACACACCTCGGTAACAGCACCGGTTTCTCTGCTAGGTGGAACGTGTTGGTAAAATGAAGGAAATGAAAATATTCCTCCTATTTGGCATATTTATAAGATTATAACCAACTGGCTATTGGAAGATCGAAAGTCAATTCATAACTATCATCATGACCACACCATGGTTTCTATCAATAACTAAAATTATGGAACACTTTAATAAGCCTTTACTGTATCTAAGAGTGTTTTAAAATTATATATTCTCTGAGAAGCAGCAGCAAAACCCTGTTGTGAAAGCCTTCTGTCCTGTGACGGAAATGATGGAGCTGTAATATAAATGGGCGAAGGAATTATGACCGAATAGCTAATACTCAAAGCAATGCATGGAGTCAAATGTCTGATGCTCATTAGGAATGTTCGCTTTCTAAATGTGACAGACTCTTAAGGGACTTGTGGAAGAAATGTGTATTTCTCTAGCTGCTTTTTGTTATTTAATGTTTTAGCTGTGTGTCACTAATTTTCAAATATCCAGGACCCACTCAGACAAGTTAGTGATACAAGATCTTTGACATTCTTTCTGACAACTTGGCTATCCCACTTGCCATGAGAATGCACACAGTTGTGGGGACAGACAGTCAGTGCAGGCACTCTGCAATGTGTCACACCTTAAACATTCTCTTTGTGGTTTCATGGGAAGAGACGTAGTGTCTTTGGAAAACACGAAACAAGCATGTGTGTGCTGCCTGGACAATTCACAGGAGTTTGTGAAATCCCGACGACTGCTCAGCTATCGTAACTGCACAGACTCCTGGAACAGGGAACTGGGCAACGTAAAGGCTCTACAGGTAGAGTGCTAAGAGGCTCTTCAGGGCCATCCCTTTTCAATTCTTTGCCCCCACCCCCAAGACTGGTTCCACCCACAACCCTTCAGATTCCATTTGTCCCAATTCACTGGGGTCCAGTGCAGTCACGGTGGGGAAGGAAATCAGGCTCAGGTCTACAGTGACTCTTTCAAATCAGCAAACACCCATCTGCTGAAGAATACAGAGAGCCTTCTGCTCAGAGTGGGTTCTTCCAAAGTATGCTTTCACTTAACCGGCAGGAATCACACCTGCTTATAGTTCACAATCATCAAATTTTCTGAAGGAAAAACTTCTTTCAAAACAATTTCAAGTGCTCCTAAGGAGGGCGCATTGCATAGTAGACCCGAATCAGGGGAGAGCACCTCAAGTCTTGGCATCAGCTCTGCACATCTCAACCCTCCCACAAACACATCGAACCTTTAATCACGCAGTTCCAAGCATGGGGTAGCTAGGGTCCTCAGGTGGAATGAGCACTCATCAGGAACGAGGTTTCAATTCAGTAGTCAGTAGTTGCTGATGCATACCTTGCCTTGGCAACCTTCACAATGCAGTGTACCAAGTCACTGCTGTAGACTTAGATCACAGGCGTCTATTAAACAAGCAATTCAAGCATTGTTAAAGCCATGCAATGACTGCATGAACTAACATACAAAATACGACTCTGATGCAGCTTTACCCTGAAGTCATCTCACTATCCCTTCCTATGCAATAGAAGACAATGTACTCTTAAGTTAGAAGGTCATTAGATAGTTTACCATCCTTCCACAGGTCTCAGACCCTTGCTGGAACACACTTTATGATGGAGCCAATTATGACTGACCAAGTCCTGGGTCACCCCAAACTCCATGTTCCACTGTGATAATTGTTCCATGGGGTTCCCGCTGGAGGAAGCAGCAGGCGAGTGAGTCACAGGGAGGTGGTGATATCTGGTAAAGGCCCCTGATGCTGTTGGTAACATCGCTAGCTCCAGGTTAGCCGGACGCTAGGGATCTCTTAGGCCATTACATCAATGGTTTCCTCACGGTCACAGGGTGGTAGGTCAGACACAGACGGGCAATGAGTGGCTAGTGAGGGAGCCAAACACAGGCCCAGATCACCCGGCTCCAGATCTGCGCCATTCCAGCCTCCACAACACCTCACTTCTAGTCAGGCAGCAGCCTTTGGTGTAGGTGTGGGTTCTTCAGTGCATGTGACCTCAGGTCATGATGTCATCCAGGTCACCAGGAAACTGACCAACTCCAGCCACGTGTGCTCTGTTCACAGGGGCCATCACATCCCCGCATTTGTGCCACCTTCTGTATCTAGAAGACACTGGCCCAAATACCTTAGTATGTGTGGGGAATACTTTAAGTTGGTTCTTCATACAAAACTTAGAGGCACAGCTCACTGGAAATAAGGAGAGGTTCTCCTGACAGTGTGGTCACACACACTTGTCACTCTGACAGATTTAATTTCAAAGGAAGTTGTTTTTAAAATTAGCATTTGAGATGGATAGATATTGCTAATTACAAAGATAGTTCTCTTTTTGAAGACTTTTATGTCTAATTTTCAAATCACTAATTGTCATTATTTTATAATTAATAAGCTCCACATGGTGCTAATCAACTTTTTATGCTCACAAATTAAAGTGAAACAAACCTACTAACTGCCAAAAATGTTATCTAGCTCATTTGTGAGTGACTGCATTTACAAAGAAAGTAGCATTAACACTCAATAAAATACCATATATTTGTAAATTGTAACATGAAGGGCCGGCTTATTGGGGTTTCTGTCCCACCCAGTACCCCACAG
>LOJH01016528.1:0-13254 GCA_001685095.1 Ellobius talpinus
TGACGCATGAAGAAGGCTAATTGCCACGTGGCAACAGCGGCGCCCTACATCTGAGAAGCTTCATGGAAAGGAAAAAGCGGAGTCTTTGGTTTTGGGATTTTATGCTTCATGCAAGGAGGATGGAATCAGTTAAAAATATATCAATGCACAGAAATAACTTAGATGTCCAGTGGCATAAATGCATCAGTCAGTCTCTGGTGACCCTATTTGCTATACTGCCAAGATATCAACAGGCTCATCATTTCTCTCACAAGGTATTATCACAACTCAGAGCTGGCCCCAGGGTTAGCAGTTGACTGACAGGGAGGCAGGGCTTGAGGAAAAAGCCAGAGCCAATCATTGCACACCATGCACAAAGCAGGGGCTGCATGGCTGGGCTTTTTGCAATAAGGGATTCCACAGCTCAGTTGTCTTCTGCACCCAGGGGAAATGTACTGGGGGATTCTGCATAGGGGAGAGGAGCAGTCTAGAATGAGGGCCGGGAGACCATGATGTTGTCCCTGATGACCAGGACTTTTAATTGCTTGGGGGAAGACACAGGGCCAAAACAAGCATTGTGGTCAACGTTCTTAAGAGGCCAGGTCATCCAAATCTATTCATTGTTTATTTATTCTTTTCCTTACTAATGAACAAAGAGTTATTATACACCTGAATGGGTCATACTAATCCAGTACCTGGGAGATTTCCATAAACAAAACCAACAAAAGTTTATCTCTCAATGGAGCTTGAGTTCTAGGAAAGTCAATGGCTCTACAAAAGCCTTGTCCATCAGGTGTGAAGGAGGCCACTTAAATGGTTTGCTTTTCGAAACCAGAGCTGCTGGGAAGCGGGGGAATCTGGGAAAATGCTCGCTAGGAAACAAGCTGGAGAGCCTGACCCCTGCAGAGGCCTGTCCACCCACCCTGCTGGGTGGAGATGTCTTTCTGCAGCTTGGAGAAGCTCTATAATTCAATAACAATTTTCTAAGATGTTTCTGATTTTTAAACATGAAACTATAGTTACAGGGCTTCAGAGAACCATCTGCTAGACTTTAATTTGTGTCTTAGGACTGAGAGGATTGTAGATCATGGACTAACACATTCAGGAACATTCTTTCCTCCATATTCGTAACTCTAAAATATATCATATGTACCAGCATAGACTTACTTTCCCGTTCTGTCCTTGAATTTCTCTCCCACGTTTTCTCTTTGATGGACGGGAACAAAACAACTTCACTAGTATGGCATGTGATGTTTTCAATGTGCTATAAAGATGCAGCTATGAAGTGATTTGGAATACTTTCCCATAGCAATTCTATTTCTCATTGTGATGGGGTCTTGGTATATGGCAAAGGCTGGCCTTGAAATCTCAACCTTCCTGCTTCAGACACACAAGTAGCTGAGATAACAGGCATACATCACCACAGTGGTGCCAAGGAGTTTTTTGTTTGTTTGTTTTTAAAGCAGTCTTTTCCTTTCTAGAATTTATAGGACTATTTTTATGCAATCCCAGATGTCATTAACATATCCAAAAGGGAGAGATGTGTGGAATGAACACCAAAAGCCCACAGGTAGAATGGGCGTGGCAAAGCTTAGACTCCTAATCCATCATCCTTAGGAAATAAATTAGCAGTTGTGTTTCTCATCATCGAATCTCTCATTCAGCAAAGTTGGTTGAGTCAAGTTGGGTTCACCCCTAAAGCTCCAAAATCAGCGCAGGGGAAGGAAACATGTAAACACAGAAAGACGTAACTGTGTGATTCTATAAAATGTGTATGTCAAGGAGCTGGGTGCAAAAGTAGAAACTTACTGCTACCTCACACTTGTTTCTCAGAGGAAGGGGCATCTGTATTTCCTCTGGGACTTCTTAGCAACTTGGAAGGTCCTATGAAAAAGTCATAGGGGAAAGAAAGGGTATGGAACATTCTGGCAACTGCAGAGTATTAACAAATATGAAAGAACAATGAACTATGAAGCAGAGCTACTGGACAGAGTCTAATGGCGATGTGGCTTTTCAAGTATACAGGGATTTAGACCAGCTCTTCAAGGGAGGGCGCTGTGTCCGTTGGCATTCTGTTACTATTTCATGTACAAGAAATTATCAGCTTATAAAGAGAAAAGCCTTATTTCAGATGATAGTTTAGCTGGTTTCAATCAATGATTGTCTGCATTACTTTGGGGCTGTTGCCAGGAAACATATCATGATAAAAAAATGCATGTCAGATCAAAAACAAGCTAAGGAGGAAAGGAGAGAAGAGAAGAAAGGACTGTCCCCATACTGGTGATTCAACGATCTTAAGACTTCCCTTCTCTCAAGGCTCTCCCACTTCCCACCAGTGCCACGCTGGGGACCAAGCCTTTGCCACATGGGCCTTTGGAAGACACTCAGGGTGCAATCCACAGCTGTCGCTTGCTGCTGATTCCATCCACATTCCCTCCCTCCCCTCTGAAATACTGGGGCTCCAGAGTTGCCCAGGGCACATGTGCCCGTCTGAAGCTCAGTCTCATCTTTAGGTTTGTGGATTCACCTAAAAAAAGGAAGAGCCTTGCAGGGAAAAGAGTCAAGTGAGACATTTGGTCTAAGTTAGAAACTTGAGGTCCACAGTCTAGGAAAGTAGACCAGGGCCTGTCTGACTTCAGAGGTTGGAAGCTCCTGAACTTGAGGGCCAGGAACCCAGACCATAATTCTTAGCAAAATCCCCAAACTGTGTCATGCAAAACTTGCCATCCCAAAGCTGAGAGGGGGAAAGGATGCTGACTCCAACTAATACACTCTAGGAGTTGGGTTTTGTTTCAATCTAATTCTCTGTGTGCCTTGCTACTTTAGCAAAAGAATGTGTAGAAAAATAATATCTGGGAAATATTTTCCTTTAGATCTTGCCGAAACTACGTTTAGATGCGATGAGATGGCATTCTGCCTTATTTAACAAGCCTGGAGCAGGGGAGGAAATGAGTTGAGATGATGGGAGAATTTTGATGCCTTTTCTTTAAATGGTCCTCATTTGTTTTATAGTCTAGATGGGATGAAATTTAGCAAATCCAACTTGCCTTTCACAGTGGAGAAGATTGGAATCTGTTGATTGAACATTTCCACTTGGACCACTGCGGCTTTGCTTCAACCGTCCATCAACTTCTCTGGGTGCTTGAAGTTTTCCTTTAATGGACATTGGCTCACTTCCATGCTAGGAGTGTTTTAACTAGCTAACACTTCTTTGGAGAGAGAAGGAAAAGACCCCTGTCAATTCTCCTGATTCCGTCCCAGCTCTGTCATTGCTTTGATTTGTAGGTGGGACAAAAGCACTTAACCTTTGTGTCTCCAAAAGCAAGTGATGAATTCTGCCCCATTTGCACTATTTGTGAACAGATGGGAGCATGCGTGATTAACTGCTCTGCTCCCTCATTTTTTGACCGCAGTGCCTGCCTCATGAGCGGGTTACTGTGGAAGGACATGCTGTGGTGGGCAGAGCCTCAAGAAAGGTGATCCTTGACACCAGTGATGGTCATGAGAAAGGGGAGGAAAGTGACTTGTCCTCTGAGCAGATGCCAAAGTCCCCTAGGACAGCGGGCATGAATGGTGAACACTGTCTATTTGTGTCCTGGAAGAGGCCATGGGAAGTCAATGAGGACAATGGGACTCATCCAAGTCTAACAGAATCTAATCTCTATTTTGCCTAGAAAAGCAACTGCTAATAACTAAATTGGTGCAGAACCAAATGGTAGGTCAGATCTTTGATAAATTCTGGGAGATTAAATCAGCTAAGTGCTGTTGACACTTGGCTACTGAACCCATCGGTGGTTCTTGGACCTGGCAAAAGAGCCAGTGGCCAAATCTTTCTGCAGTTGAGACAAGCAATGCAGTCCAGAAATGGCTGAGTCTGTGCTCTACTCTCTGAAGATCCATATGTGTCCTGCCCTCAAACCTTCCGCAGGGCAGCCAAAGGCACGTCCTCATCTTAGGTGTACTAAAACATGGGCCACAGGTCTAAATTCCCCTGTGCCTCTGAACCCCCATGAAGTCAAAGGGAGATTTTAGGGCTTTCTTTTCAGTAGGATTTTCTAAAATGTATCCCTTGGCTGTTCTTCAAATTAGAATTCTTCTGTCAACTAAATTTGAGAAATTCTGTAAGAAGTTATTCACGGAGTGCTGGCAATATCATGATGAGGGAGCCATCCAATGTCTGGATTCTTCGGGATCATGGCAGGCTGGAGGGCCAGAGAAAAGACAGACTAGACCATGTGAGTTCTCACAGGTCTTGATAGAGATTTGGCTTCTATTTCTAATTGTCTGTGTGAGTCAGATTTCCATCACTGTGCCAAAATGCCCAAGATAATTCACTTACAAAGAATAAGGTTTCTTTTGGCTCACAGTCTTGGAGGGTCCAGGCCGTGATTGGTCAGTCCAATTGCTTTGGAACCCAGGCTGATGGGAACCTTGTTATTTTCCATATGTGTTTTCCCATGTTGCTTTGGGACTCATCCTCACTCTACTCAGACAGGAGAGGAAAAGAGAGTGAAGAATCCCGCAATGCTCCTGGTGGTAGGATGGGAGAAATCCAATGCTTTTGCTTGCTCTTAGAATTTAAGGAAAATTAACCACATGGCTCCAGCTATGTATAAGAAGGTTAGGCAAAATGGTCTGGGTGTATAACAACTTCCAGTGACACCCTACACCATGGAAGGCTATATGAGTTCTGAGGACAATTACTTATTTCTCTGACATGCCTCTATACTTCTAGATTTTTAAATGAAAAATTACTTATTTTTTGTCAACCTGGTGTATCTGTCACGGTGGTGGTTTAGATTACATGTGCAGCAAATGTTGAATTACACAGAAATACAACTACTAAAACCCATGAGTCTTTGGAAAGAGTTGACACCACCACCAGCAAAGAGAACAAAAAAGCTGTTCTGGTATCTCAGTGCCAGGGAGACAGATATTTGCAATACGAGTGGTCAAGACTGAAGTTTAAATTTGCCTCATGGTTTATCTAAAGGAGGCCTCAGGCAAAGCAGAGGTGGACTTACTGACAGGATGAGGTTTTCCAGGGGCTTATCTGCAGATGAGGAAAGTCCCTTCTGTAGCTCTTCACTGTGGTTTTGGCCTGAAGCCTTCAGAGGCCACCAAATCCCCGCCAGACATTTTCTGGGTCATAAATCACACTGCCCAGAGATGAGCACTAAATCAATAGAACTTCTAATTTTTGGAAAAGTGGGAGGTGTTTGTATGACCCCGCTGAGGGAAGAGAAACCACTGTTGACTTATCCTGATTCTGAGTCAGGCTTAGAGGCCTCTGGGTTCCCCGGAAACCCTTCCTGCTCAGGTGACACCAGGAGGAATAGCTGAACTCAGCATTCCCAGGATATCTGAATTCTCTGTATTATTTTGTTCTGGCTCTGTTTCGTTCTGTGATTGGAACTGAAGACTGAGGTCTGCAGTGGCTTCTTACTACACTGCTTGTGTTCCCTCTTCAGAGCAGGAATGGGGACAGCATTTATCGCGCACGTGCGCGCGCACACACACAGCATTAGTGTTTCTGTATGCTTTGCAAAATTCAAATCCTTAAATGCTTATCACCTCAGTGGTATGATTTTTTAAGGCAAAACAAAATAAAACAAAACCCAAAAACCTTCTGAGCAGAAACGGTGCTGCGTTCAGTGCTATAAGCCTCCCTGCCTCGCCCGTTTGTCTCTCAATCCAGCAGCAGCTGAATGCTGTGGGGTTGGTTTCTCTATAGGGCGACAGCGTGTTTTTTGCTTTTCTACAGAGCAGTGTAGGGAGAGGCACCAGCGGCAAATCCTTCAGACCCACGGTCTGTGGAGACAGTCCAGCAGATTTCAACAGGGCTGGATATAAAAGCTGCCTTTCACGGACCAGGGAGAGTTAAGTGGGAGAAAGATAAAAATATATGACATAAATGATCAAAGCAATAAAACTCACTGCTCAATTAGCTAGCTGGAGAGGCAGAGGGTAAGGGGAGCTGGTGGCTGAGAGTGTCCATTTGCTCTACAGGGATCTGCTCCTTTCTTTGTGACCTTCTCGACTCGGCTGTGGAACTCAGGTTGGTTGGTAATTTTGTAGGAGGTCCAACTACCCACCCAGCCAGCCAGCCCCTTTTCTCATTATTCCAAAACATTAGTTAAATTAAGCACATTCATCATAGTATGCAAATTGGGCCTCTGTTTGATGATACTAAGAATGAACCGCAGTGTGTCCAGCCATTGACGATAATTTACTGTTCTTACTTTCCCTAATACACCCTTAGAAGCTGCACAGACAGAAAAATCACATAAAGTCCCTTTGACAATTAGAACCCTATATGAATATATATGTGTATGTGTGTATGCATGTGTGCATATTTATAGGTTTAGCATGCAATGTATAAGTCTTGACATTAGGCGTTTCTGACAGCTCCTCTGGCCTGACACTGGAGGGTGTTCTAGGAAATCCAGAAGTAGGGCAAAATTAGATGTGCCCCAGAAAATGTGGTCGGTCATCTAGAAAGAGCAATTTCTATTTGGGGGAACTTGTGTATGCTAATAACCCCTTTCGAATTTTTCCAATCTGATCTAAATTACCCCTAGGACTTCCAAGGTCTAGATACCTAATGAGAACAATTATTTCTAAATTTCAATTAAATTGAATTAAAGAAATATTTCATTTGTTTTTATTTGGAATTTTTTTCATTATGAAAGTAATATAGCCACATTATACTGAATATGAAAAATATATTGTGAGAACAAGATTCCCATAATTCCCTGCCTTAAGGAGACCAGAGCATCTGCCTGGACTGGATGTAGCAGCCATGTTTTTCTCTTTGAGTGTGCCTGTGTTATCAGCAGGGTGAGCACACGTCCCCATTTGCGTAGGACATTCCCAGGTCACATCTGTTTCCAGGCACGGTAATTAATAGTGCCCTCTTACCCTAAAAGGGAATCTCTGTTTGGATGAAAATTTAAAAGTTCACCCTAATTATTGCTATTATCTTCAATGTATAATTTATTTGAGGAAAAAATAATTTAACCTAACATTCCACCTTAGGTGGATTAATTTGGTTAAAAATAAATGACAGAACGCATAAATACACTGAGCAGTTGCAATGGCCACACCGTGTTACAAGGGTCTGCAGCTGTATCAGTGAATGGGGTTCACAAGTTGACTTTTCCTTAGAAGGATGTTCACTCAGCCTTCAGAGGACACCATGTATGACCTATGACTCTGGGTTGTTTGGCTTGTAGTTTAAATGAAGAACCACTATCTGTACAAATCAGAATGGTTGGCGAACTTGAATTATCATCCTCGCTTGTGAATAGAAGATAATGAGATGTTCATTAGAGTACTCACTTCAGTAGACTGTCTCACTTCAATCTTCTTAAGGCTGTGTCTAAGTCTCGTCTCTAACCCCGGGCTTAGTGTTGTGTCTGGAACAGGACTGGTGATGAATGAGGCCCTGCATTCCAGGGTGGCATGGCTTCAAGACAGAGAATGACGCATACATTCCCTTCGCAGGGCCGACGGTGCAGTGGAGGAAGCAGATGTGTAACACAGGACTGCAGAGATCATGGTTTACTTAGGCTATACTATGGAGAGTGTCTTCAAAGACAAGCACATTAGGTCAAGGGAGCATCCAGAGGGACTAAACTAATCTGGAAAAGTGAAGGAAGATGTTTTGGAAGTCTTATAGCAAGAGCAATAAGAGTTAGCAGGCAAAGGGAGAGCATGAGGGAAGTCAGTCAGGAGAGAGGCCCTGAGGCCAAGTGTCTTACTATCTGTCAGTTGTATAACAGAATTCCCGAGACTGAGGGATTTATAAAGAACAGAAGTTGATTTTGTTCAGACTTGTAGAGGCCAGCAAGACCAAGAACTTGGCATTGATGCCTGGTAAGGGCCTTGGGGCAATGTCTCCTGTGCTGGAAGGCAGAGAAGGTACACATTGTAGGGCTGGACTTGCATTTACAACAAACCAACTCTCAAGATGTCAACTTATTCCCATGAAAAAAATTAATCCATTTCAGAGAGAGGAGAGTGTGTTGCATGCTTACCTCCTCCTGCGCCCAACTTTCCAATAATGTTGCAAAGGGGCTTAGAGGTCTAAGACATAAGCTACAGCAGCCTCATGAGGCTGACTTTCCCTTCCAGTAGTGCATGCTCTTGGTGGCTGGGGGTGGCAGGTGGGGCAGCTCCACACATTCCATGTGACCTTGAGAACTGGCTGTAGCAGCTCTCACCTGTCCCCTCAGAAAATTCACTTTTTGCTGGCATAGCCACACCATTTGGAAATGGCAGAGGATAGGTGACCTTCCATCCCACCTTCAGTCTGGCCAAGCAGGTGTGGTTCAAGCCAAAGACTGACCAGCGAAGCAGGCACATGCTAGGCCTTCTCAGAGGCTGCGATGTTAGCAGACTCCAGGACATGCACGATATTAGGCTTCATCCAGATTTCAGCAATATGTGTTTTGTTTTTACCTGTTTCTTTGCTTTCTCCTGAGGCAGCTCCTGAGATGATTCCTTCACAGCCATTTACTCTGTCTCACCTTCAGATTGAAGCTGTGAGTCCCATCCGGATGGCTACTATATATGATGCTGTAAACCTAAATGATGTAGGCTGTGTATAAGAACCATGCCCTGCAGGAGCACTGGCCTAGGATTCCCACAGTGCTGGCACGTGGAACATACTGAGACAATCCTCCATGTACCTGGGTATCTTCTTTTGTGCAAGAATTTAACTGTACCATTTACAAAGTACATGTATATCCCTTGAAGGTGTTAAGAACAATCCTATCCCATGCTTCATGGTCTACATGTACAAATCCAGGACCAAATGGGTGTCATGACCTGATCAATCTTACTTGTGAGTGTTGCCAGGACTCAGAACTGTGGCTGCTGTCACCATGTTCTTTACCCCTGTACCTTAGCCCACCCACTGTTGGTGGTGACCCTGTAAAACCAAAGTATAGGATTCAATTGGCCTGATGTGGTATGTTTCAGTGGGTGATGAGTTAGCTTTCAGAAGACAAACACATCGCCCGTGTCAAAGAGCTGTTTTCTTTCCTCCAAACCAATGGAGATGTTCAGGCTTCTTTCTACTTCTGAGATGCCCCATCCCCTTCTGAAGTACAAAAATAAAAACGTAGAAATTCTTTGTAGTTGTTGTGTAAGAAATTCAAAAGGGAAAGAGATATAATATGGCTGGGCACTATTACAGATTGGGAATTAAAGAAGTCCTTGAGATCCAAAGCCTTCCTAAATCATCTGCAGAAAGGGGCCAAGTGACCCCAGGAAATGTGTCCCACCGAGCTTCTCCTGCTGTGGAGCGCTGAGACAGGAGCAACATTATGAGGGAGCCCCTGGCCCTGGAACTCCACAGGCAGCATAGAAGATGCTTCGGCATTTGTGTGATGGCCTCCTGGATTTTCTTTTCTTGTCTCCAGGCGCACAAAACAGGACTTTCATTTCTGGAGAGTTAATTTCCGACAGCAGCTTAGTCTCCATCTGAAGTCGCAATCCTCTTTGGAGAAGCAATTGGTTATTGTGTAAAGGATTCTGGAGTTCCATGCTAAGGATTATGGCTCTATTTGGCGTGAAGAAGCAGTGTCAGGAGAACTCTTCAGTACCAATACTCAGTTTTGATGGAAGTGTTCCTAGCGGAGATAAACGAGAGAAGGCCAGGAAAACACATGACGCTGTCCCAGGCAGGGACTGCTAATGAGAACTTTTTCCATATCTGCTCTTTGCCTTCCACCAGTTGAGCCTGCCGCACATTCCTGCACGGCATCCTGGGATACCAGGTTGTCACACGTGGGACTGAGCTTTCCTGAGTTTAGGAGACTCTAAGTTTCCATTGTTTTTCCCACATCATCCTTGCCGTCCTACCTCAGAGGACCGAAGGCAGAATGAATGGACAAGATGCCTCACAGAAACCATTGCATTTCTGAAAAGATGTTTTCCTATCAACACCTCCTCCACCCACTAGGGGAAGTTTATGGAACAGTGTCTCTGTGATCCTGACTGACAGCCTCTGGTCATGATTCTGGTTGTGGAGTGTGATGGAAACAACACCCTGGAAGCGTTTGTTTAGGAACCCTGGCCCAGGAGGCAAAGAAGGAGGAACATCATGCATTTTATAGTATTGGCCATTCCGCTGTCTTCAGTACTGTTAAGTTTTTTATGTGAGCTATTTGTTGCTAGGGCTCATCTTGGTGTCGCTTTTTGGGAGCCACAACTATCTTTGCTACCTTCTCTTGTTTGGCTCCCTGAGTCAACTCATTCCACATAGAAATATATTAGGGACCCCTAAAGAGATCTTCCCTTCTTCTGGATCATCAGCTAAACAATGTATGTGTGTTCTATACGAGAGTGTGTTTATATACAGGTGCACATACAGGTATGCATGCATGTGTGAAGGCCAGAGAACAACCTTCGGAGTCATTCCTTATGTGTGAGACAGGGTTTCTTATTGTCCTGAAACTCAGCAAGTAGGTTAGACTGGCAAACTTCCGGGATCTGTCTGTCTCTGTCTCTCTACTACTGAGATTACAAGCACACACCTCCACATGTAGTTAGCTTGTTTGATTTTAATATGGGTTCTGGCCGTCAAGCTTAGGTCCACACGCATGTAAGGTACAAAGTTTACCAACTCAGCTATCAGTTCTGGGCCCTGAACATTATTTCGATCAGGTTCCTTGTTTTGATTTAGAAATAAACTCTTCTGCAAAAGAATGCCAACTTCCAGCAGAGCGGGAAATGTTGAGAAGTGATCCAGAGGGCCGAAGGTGAAGCAAGCGCACGGGCCCATCCACGGTGCAGCAGAGTTGATGGTTCTCTGAGGGAGCGGGCACATCATGGGTTACTCAATAAAAAGGTCTGTATGTTTTGCATCTGCGTTAAAGTGAACTTCCAGCCACCCTGTGCTCTTATCAGCTACGATTCATCATTTTTCCAAGTCAGTAATGAGTTCTCCTACTTATCCATAGGCTTAAGTCTGACGCTCAAGTGGCCATATTCTTCCTTCTCAGTGACAAGTGATGCTCTTAATGACAGCATCAAGGTACTGTGCAATCCTGAAGTGCCTGCAGAATCATCAAGCATTAGATAATACTTACTACCAGGTTTAGGATTAAAGATATATGGTTCTCTTATAATTTGCTGCAAAATCGATGACTCTTGATATACAGACAGGTCCAGGTTAGATAAAATACTGGCCAACAATTCTATCACCCCGTTGTCAAATACAGAACAAAAAGCAGCAGCTGTCTTTCTGAGACAGGACCCAGGGGAGTGACCTGAAAGCAAATCAGCAGAGGAGTTGGAACTTTGAATTTTAAATAGAAACTTTCACAATGTGCGGCAGCCATTCCTCCCAGTCTTAAGGCCACACGGACATGTGTGAATTCATGGCCTTTTCCGAGCACCAAGATGTGGCCAGTGCTAAGCAGTGAGGTTTACCATTTGTCTACAGGCTTAGATCACAGCTCTAACCATATGAAGCCCATGATCACTACACTTGCCCAAACCAAAGAGAAGTACAATCCACTCCCCTTCTCTGAAGCACAGAGCCCTAGCTAGTCCTCTCCCTAGGAGTCCTCCTCACACTGGCCTGGGGGAGGTTTCGATGCAGCTGGGACTCTTGTATCTGGGAGGACCCACCAGGTAGACCCTTACCTTCAAGGTACTTATCAGCTGTGCAAATGCCACTGTTGTTTGGGATAACAGCGTATGTCCCGTGGCGTTCAATTCACACAGAATGTGAACTAACTACGCAGACTCCCATGTTAGCCAGCCCACGTAATAATCTAGATTCCCTTTGTACTACTTTTCAGTTGTTCTCTAACTCTGGTCAAGCCTCTGTATCCTCATCAGTATAACAGGGATAACACTACCAAATGCATCTACCTTCAGACTTGCTGTGGATTGAATGGGGTGAGTGCTGTCTGTTTTTGGCATTGTGCCAGGTACAAAGTAAGACCTCAACTAAGAGGGACTCTTGCTTTCCTCTGGCAATCAATCCTCCACCATTATGTACACAATATACACGTTCAGGCTTCCTCCATCCTTCCTGATTTAATAACTCCAATCATTTTCTCACTCATTATTGTAACGGCAATCATCATGGCAATTACTGTTTGCTCACGACACTTCACATTACTATAATTATTATTTTTATTCTACTCTCACAATGTCATTAATAAGTACCAACCATTAGTTGTCATTAACAATTACCAATTGCATGACATCCTGCCCTAATTTTCAGGATAACTGAGAGGTTTTTTTTATTGGTACTAAGGGCCAGTCGTGAGTGAAGGATAAAACTTCATCGAACCCAAAAAAACTTTTCCGAACTATTCATGGCAAGTTTGTTTCTGCCTTGAGTTAAATACAACAGCTGAACAAATTTAATGCCTGACGTAAAACATTGGGAAGGATTGTCTTCTGAAGGGAACTGTCTCATGGCCACAAGGAATGTGTGCAGCCATGTGCACTGAACAGGACGTGCCAACTACTAGCCTATGAGGTAATAGTCTACAAGAAATATAACTGTTGATTTTCTCTGAAGCTCCAAGAGTATAGCTCCAAGACGGGGGCTGCTTGTTTGTTTCCCAGCCGCCCAGACTCGAATAATACACAAAAACCATATTAATTGCATCACTGCTTGGCCTATTAGCTCTGGCTTCTTATTGGCTAGCTCTTACATCTTCAATTCATCAATTTCTATCATTTTGTGTATCACCACAAGGCTGTGGCTTACCAGGTAAAGTTTCAGCATCTGTCTCCTTTGGCAGTTACATGGCGTCTCTTTGACTCTGCCTACTTTCTCTCTATATCTCTGTTCAAATTTCTTGCCTGGCTTTATTCTGCCCTGCCATAGGCCCAAAGCAGGTTCTTTATTAACCGATGGCAATAAAACCTGTTCACAGCATACAGAGGGGAATCCCACATCACAAGGGAGACTAGCTCTCTTTAGCAAAGTTTCCATAATGAGCTCATGAGTATGCAGATTAGGTAAGTGAAATCTCGTCAGTGTCCTCTCTGCTACTATGATAAAATAGCTGAGGTAACCAACTTATAATGAGGAAAGGTTTGGGGTGATGGTTTCAGAGGATTTAGTCCATGGCTGCTTGGCCCCAGTTTTTCTGTGGGCTGTGGTGAAACAGAACATCATGCATGACAGGAGTGCATATTACAAGAGACTCTTCTCACAGTGGCCAGGTAGAAGGGATGTGGATGAGGGAAAGAGGAGAGAGAGAGAGAGAGAGAGAGAGAGAGAGAGAGAGAGAGAGA
>LOJH01016530.1:0-22778 GCA_001685095.1 Ellobius talpinus
AAACAGGAAGTGCACTGTAAGCTACTTCCAAAACTCTAGAATTGACAGAGACATTTTGCTGCCTGGACAGCCAACCAAAATTCTTCTGTAATATTGGGGCATCCATCTTCAGCCTACAAGCCCATAGTATCCAACAGACTTTTCCATGAAGCAGGAAATTTCAAAGACAGTTACGCCTATATTGGCAGTTTGTCAGTCACTTTCTTCTGTGTCCTGCAGAGTGTCTGGAAGACTCTTTCATGAAGCAGGAACCCCAAAGGATTGTCTCACCTTTAGGCAAGTTCAGCAGTCATTTCTCTGTGGATCCTGCATGTCCATTTCATACAGCATACCATCAAGCAGTCCAAGCAAAAGCAATTTCTTGCCCAAATGACTAGCAAACTCCATAAAGAGCCTCTTCGATGCCCATCATCCTCCTGAAGTAATTGGGTGCTGCCAGGAACAGATGTGTCTAATGTCATGAAAAGTCCTAAGTTATTAAAACACTTTAAATGCCATATTCTGTAGTCTTTGAAAGGTTTGAAGATTGCCTATCCTCTGAAATAAGTCTCTGTACATCTAGAAAATCTAACTAACGTGACTACAAGCTTGACTATAAGAGATGATTTTAGTTTTTCCATTTTCTCTTTTTAGCTTGCACTTGTCAAACTGAGCACAGTGATAAACACATGTAATCCCAGCACTCAAGAGACAGAGACAGGAGGAGTCAAGGCTAGACCCTGCCTCAAAATCCCTAAGAAAATTTAAAAAGTAAAAAAATCTGCCAGGCATAGTAGTACATATCTGTAATTCCAGTACTGGTGAGTTCTAGACAAGCCTGAACTATTTTTCAAAAGGATCCCCAAACGGAGTTTTGTTAATTCCAGTGTTACCTACAGTCTATCTCTAAATGGTCAGTGTGTTCACAGAGTGGTACATTCATCTCTGCATCCAGTTTAAAAATTAAAGCATTTTATTACCCCAAAACAAATGCACTGCTAGGTCTACTGTGGCTACTATGGGTCTCTTATTTCTCCATATGAATTTTAAGAACTACTTTTCATTTCTGTAAAGAAGCCAGCTGGGTTTTGTTTTTGTTTTTGTTTTCTTCAAGTAATTTATTGAATCTATAGATAGATCTGGAGAAGATTCCCATCGTAATTATGTGTTTCCGATCTGAGTTTAGGTTAACGGAAGTTCATCACAATATCTACCACGGTGGTTTGTAGTTTTCAGAATGTATGTTTTGTACTTGTTTCCTATCTTATTTGTAAAGCTAAAGAGAATCTTTTTATTCATTAACTGAAGAAATGCAGTTGATTTTGTGTGTTTCTTACCTGAGATGCAGTACACTAGACCGAGAAGGGGCGAGGTGAAACTTTAAACGCAGCTCTCTGATAGTCTTACTTTCTCTGCTTTCAGATGAATTGTGACCAGATTGAATTTAGCTCAGAGATACATACATCTCTGCCATCTCTCTTTGGTGACCTTTATGATCGTGGGTCAGGGATCTGACTAACCACCTATCTAGTTTGTTGCCCAGTAGCTTTCTATATAATTTCTTTTCTTAATTTTAGGCATCCAAAACATTATTGAATTATGTCATCTTTTGATATGGGAATGTGAGAACAGATATACTTCTTTTCCAGTCAAAGAAAGATTTATATTCTATGAAGAAGACATATGGGAACAAAACCCAGTATGTGACTTTTTTTTTATTTTTGCTTCAGTTCAGTGTAGTCAGCACATAGCAAAACTCCACTGTTTTGCATATACCAACAGGAAAGAGGTCTTCTCAAAAAGAACATATAGCTTTTATGTAGCTGGTTAAAGCATGGCTAACCTATTGGCTAGCCCCACAGGTGAAAAGAGACTGGTGTTTATCACACGCCAGTTCTCTTAGGTCTAGAAGATTTCTCCACCTTCTGTTGCTAGAAGTGCTTGCTTCTTCTGACATGCTAAGGAGAACCTAATCCTAGGCAAACACATGATTTCTAGCTACCTTGCCAATTCTTCATCTTTTATTTTCCCTTTTTTCTTTAACAGATACCCCCGTGCCTTGATGTTTAGGCTGCCCTTGATTCTCTTATTCCTGACCCAGGTATAGACACACAGGCAGTCCCAGAGGTGGAAAAGGAAAACAGTGTACTATATTCTTAACGAGATGTATGGTGAAAAGTAATTGTTTTTTGGAAGAAGAGAAGGTGTGTTGCTTCCACTTGACTGATATCCTTGTTTTTGACTCCAGATTAATCACAAATATCCAGAAAGACGACTGCTTGTGGCAGAGTCTTGTGGAGCCCTGGCACCTTACCTTCCCGTAAGAACCTTTCTCTTTATTTCTGTTTAACAGTAGAGTATCTTGTCCATTTTAATCCAAATTCTCTTAGCCATGCTATTTTAACAAAAGAAAGAGAAGGGGGAAAAGGGGAGCTCACGTTAATGCATTTTTTTTTGTAAATAAGTACAATCTGATTGGTTGTGCATGCATTTAAATATATGGAACTTTGCCAATAGTTCATCAAGTGTGTTCTGAGGACTCTGGGAAGTTGGTTCTTTTTTTGTTTTTGTTTTTTTGTTTTGCTTTGTTCTGTTTTTCTGAGACAGGGTTTCTCTGTAGCTTTGGAGCCTGTCCTGGCACTCACTCTGCTATAGATCAGGCTGGCCTCGAACTCACAAAGATCCACCTGCCTCTGTCTCCCAAGTGCTCGATTTAAAGGCGTGCGCCACCACCGCTCGGCTACAGAAGTTGGTTCTTTCAAAGAGCTCCATAAGCTGGAAGCTATTTTCCTAATAGGGCTTTTTTGTCCCTCACATATTTACACATACACATAGTAGTAGTGGGCAGCAGTGTTCCTGCATGGCATTGATCAGAGAGGTCGCCCTCAGATGTTCTGATAAGGACTGTGCTCTACACAGCACTCATTCCTAAAGCAAGCCAGTTTCATTCAAAAAAGGGCTTTGCTTAATCATTAAAATTGTTAATTTTACTAAATTTTAACCCCTAACTCTTTGTAATATTCTATGACACAAAGATGAAAGTGATAATAGAAAATATTTTGGCTGCAGACTGACATTTGGTTGGGTTTTCAGGAAAAGCACGTAGATTCTTGCTTTAGCATTGAGGCCAGAAGCTGGTTTCTTTCCTGGTGTATCAGTTTTTCTCAGCAGAACCACATACTGTCAAGCTGTGTTTATTCAGACTTGGGTATGTGACAGATATCTTCATTTCCATCAAGTTGTCACTTGACAAATAAATAGACAAATCCCTTTCCAGTGATAAAAATGAATATTGAGTAGGTTCTAGAACTGTGGAAAATTTGCATCTACTGCTACAAAGCCTAACAGCTTTTGAATACATAAAGGCTTTTTAAATAGATTTTTAATGATGAAATTTGCCCCAGTTTTGAAGAAAATCTATATAACTTCATGTTCTTAATTTTTCCCCCAAATTCATAATGTGTATGTTAACATAGAGGCCTTCCATCTGAGATGTAGCAGTAAAATTTAAGTTCATTTGGTTTTTGTGAGATAAAGTCTCATTGCATCCCTCAATAACCTAAAACTTGCTATGTAGAAGATGGCCTTGAACTTCTGATCTTCCTGTATCCTACCACCCATGTGCTAAGAAGTCTTAAAAAGTTGGAACAAAAACCAAGTCTTTGTTTTTATTTTATTTGGCGTATTATCTCCTTTAAAGGGGCCAAACCAAGTTCAGGCTTTATTCATTTTATGGCTGACAAGTCTTAATAACTACAAAGAGGGTAGGAATTTGAGTATTGATAACTTTTTTTTAAGATTTATTTTCTTTTTGATTACATGAAAAGGCAGAAGTAGGAGGGCTACACATGAACTCAAGTTTCCAAGGAAGCAGTATGCACACTTCTATAACTACAGTTAACAGGTGGTTGTGAGCTGCCTGACATGGCTGTTGGGAATAGAATTCTGGTCCTCTGTACCGGCAGTAGAGTCTTAACAACTGAGCTATCTCTTCAGCCCCTGATAACTTTATTTTACTCTCAACTTTTAATTAAGCTTAGTCCTTAACATAACTGGGAGCAGTGGTGTAGTGTGCTGGAGGTTTAGCTCAATGATTGAACCCTGCTTGGCATTAATGCAACTCTGGGTTCCCAACATTCACATCAAGTGTCTCACAACCACCTGAAATGCCACTTCTAGGGATCTGACACTGTCTTCTGGCTACCACAGGCACTGACCTTGTGTGCACACACCCATACTCACACACTTACACACAGCATTTATAAATAAAAATAAATTGTATTAAAAGTAAGCTAAGGCACAGCAGTAACTGACTTTTTTATTAAATATTACCATATTAAATCATGGCATAAATAAATCATAAAACATTGGTTGTTTTCAGAAAGAAATTCGTAGTTCCTTGGTTCTTTCAATGTTGCAACAGATGTTAATGGAAGATAAGGCAGATTTGGTAAGAGAAGCTGTGATCAAAAGCCTGGGTGTCATTATGGGCTACATTGATGATCCTGACAAATATCAGCAGGTATGTTTTTCAGCATGAATTTTTGCCCTGTTATAAATTCCAAATAATGTACTGATTCAGATACTTGACAGTCTGCAGTGAGATGGTGTGTCGGTGTGATGAGCGGGAAGGACAGCTGCTTTTAATCCAGCAACTGTCAGGAAATTGGAAATTAGTGTGCATGTTTTCAACCCCATCTCTGTTCATCCATGGATACATTAAGAAAATGGGAAGGATTTGGAGATGACTGACTGTCTTCCTTAAAACATTTCTTGAAATGCATATTGTGTTTTATTACTTTTTTTAGAAATTTACTCTTTTTAACAATCTCCATTTACCTCTTTCTTTTTTGCAGGGCTTTGAATTATTGCTTTCAGCCCTGGGAGACCCCTCAGAAAGAGTCGTTAATGCAACACACCAAGTATTTTTACCAGCTTATGCTGCTTGGACAACTGAACTTGGAAATTTACAGTCTCATCTTATACCTACACTACTGAACAAGATTGAAAAGCTTCTCAGGGTGAGTTCCTCTTTATATATATATATATATAGTTCATAAATTTAAAGGGTCTGTTCTAGACCATCTTAGAGAAATATTGGGGAACAAAGACAAGATGTACCACTTAGCCAGATAGTTTAGCACATCACCACTGAGGAGAGAGGAGGAGCTTGACGGGAAAGCACACAGTGGCTGGAATAGCATCTTCCTAAAAATATAGCAGACATTGTTCAGAAAGCCAGTTCTTCCTAGATGCTCTGAAGATGCTCATGATGATGTTTTACATAAAAATCAGCTCCAGTTCCAGATTGCAGAGATGACTAAATGCAGAGTCTCTGTAGTCTTCTTATTTCTATGATGTCAAAACTACGCTATCTATGCTTACTCAAGCATAGACATCTTAAGAGAACTTCATTCTACTCAGAAGAGTTGATGAAAAGTTGAGAAAATAATAGATGTGTCTTTATCTAATTTTTGTACTAAATGTTCTTTAGAGGCTAGCAGAGAAGCTAGTATTTCTTGGGTGTCTATATATACTGCAAAGATCAATACTTTAGATTTAAAAACCCATTTCACTCTTAGAACCCTTTGAGGAGAGTTTTGTGTTTTACACAGAAGTTAGGGTTTGGATTAGGTAACTTGTCAGGGTCCCCAGCTGTCATACAAATTGGTTTCTGACTCTAGACTTTTATGCTTTATGCTTCAAAGTTTTCAAGAACCTTTAAGGTTTTTATCATAAATCTTAGAACAATTTATTAGATGATCTCATATGTACATGTATATAGACTTAAATCTAAACACTGGGCTGTTCTTTCTAAACTTCACAGTGAACTCTTAGGGGGAAATATCTAAAAATTAAGACAGAAGTAGCATATTCAGGAAAATCTAGGATTTTTTTTAAAGTGTTTGCATTCTTTCTTTCTATCTGATAATTAACCAGACCTTGTTTTTTTGTATGTACCTTGCTGTGGTGTAAGTAATACCACATTGCTTCTAAATGTCTCCAGTGTCCTAATTAGCTAGTAGTGTTTCTGTTTAAAAAAAAAAAAACTGACATCTCAAGTAGATCTGAATGCAATAACTGCTTTGTCTCTAATAAGTCTTAGTATTTTGTCTGGGTGTTTTGTTTTGTTTTTCACCTTAACATTTGCCTTTTGAGTGCCATATCAATCCTGTTTGTGTCATTTCTCTCTTTCTGTTTATCAGTGGAAGTGAGTCCTTGCAAATACAGATGGGACCAGGTGCTCGAAAGCATTTAGGAAACAGAGAAATAGCAGATGACCCTACAGGATTAGCAGCGTCACACTTGTTGTGTCTCCTGTGACTCACTCTAGTATACAAGAATTTCAGAAGATGAGACACTCCCCAGAAAAAGTGTTCCTAGCCCTGGAACTAATTCTTTCCAGTTTTTCCTATTAAAGACTCTGGCATGTCTACAGTGCCTTCTTGCTTCTCATAACAGTTAGGATGGACAGTTCTGTTAAGTGCATGTTTGGGTCTACATAGAGGACTTTAAATGCTTGTTTGCCATAGAAAGAGAAGCTGTCATGCATCCAATTTGCAATGTAATTTCAAAAACCTAAGATTAGCTCCCACCCTTATGTTTCAGGAAGGAGAGCACGGGCTGGATGAACACAAGCTCCACATGTATCTTTCTGCCTTGCAGTCCTTGATCCCATCTCTCTTCGCATTAGTGCTTCAGAATGCGCCTTTCTCCAGCAAAGCCACGCTGCATGGTGACGTGCCACAAATTGAAGGTACTGAACTCTCAGCTCTTTAAGGAAGGGGTACAATATTGACAGTTTTACTTCCCAAAGAGTTGTTTTGTTTCTACCCATTACATAGCAGCATGGTTACTAAAATGTCTTGTATGTATAATGGTCGAATCTTGTGTTCAGAGAAAACTTTATAGGTTTCTCTTTTATGAATAAGCCATGTGAGATTATTCTGCAATAATTGTGCTTTCTTCTGTTCCCCCATTGGGTGAGTGGGTATGTTTTACTTATTTGTTGATTTTTATGTAAAGTTTTATGCTTTGTTGAGACAGGGTCTCACACTAGCAAAGGCTCGTAGTTTCTATAAACTTTATTAGGAAGCTGGAATAGACATTTCTATCTCAGATCTGAATCGATGAGAAGACTCACTTAATAGTTACTAGGGCTAGTGTGTGAAGGTTGTCGTTTCCTTTTTTATTTTTTCTTCCCTTGCTATTTTGTTTTCAATGGGGTAAGATAAATATAGTTGTAATTTTTAATAATAAATATAATTTCCTGCTGTGTTCGTGGTAGAAAGAAACAAGCTTGTAGTAAGATTTTCTCTCCCCCACCTCATAGAAAGAAAGTGACTTAACTTCAGAAACATGTGAAGTCAGGCCGGGAGTACAGCTGATTGACAGAATGCTTGCCTAATCCATGAGAGGGGAACTAGGTTCAATCCCCAGGACTGGGGATGGGGAGGAAAGAAATGCATGAAGTCACTCTCCCAGTGGACAGTAAATGATCTTTGATGTGTAAGAGGTGGTTGACAGCCGTACTGCTCCTAAGCAGTACACCTAGGAAAAGGCTGTACACAGGCTGTTCCTGTGTATGGAATATCTTGGTAACATTTTCAGGTTTGTGAAATCTGTGCCTCTTACTGGCTCTAATAAAGAAATATTGTATTGATAATTTAAAAACATCAAGCTTCATAGGATAAAGACTTGGAAATAAGACTCCATAAGAATTCGTAACTAGTCACTCTGTGACTCTACCACCCACCAAAGTACTTATTGTTTTAAATTCTGTTCCTCTTCCTGGTTGGCTGTGTTAATTTGCTGAAGTTGTCTTAACAAAATACCACAAGTTAAGTATCTGAAATAACAGAAATGTGCCATCTCATAGCTTGAGGACAGAAGTGTAACTTGATGGGATTAGGAGAGGAAGGGCCTTCTGAGATCTGAGAGAAAGCTGTCCCGTTCCTTAAAATCTGGTCGTTTATGGGCGGGTCTTCTTTGGTGCTCCTTGGCTTGCAGATGTCTCTGACTCTTGTTCCTTTCATATTGCATATCTCTGCAGACTTTCCTAGTGCCCAGCTTTTCCATATTTTAAGGATGTCAGTCATTAGATCAGAGCGAGCCTACCCTGATCCCACCTTCTAGATGATCTCACTTTATCTAAACACACCTATAGCAGTCCTGTTTCTAAGCCAGAGCCGGGAGAGGCAACTAGAAACTAGTCTAGCCTATGATGCCTCTTAGCGTTTCTTTGTGTTTTTAACAAATATCCCTTCAATGCCAGCAGCTGCCATCCACTTACTTCTTTGCCATCCTGACGATGTTCCTTACTTATGTAACTGCTGCTTCTCGTGATTGTCTTCCTTAAGCCAAGTAACAATCTTTTGTTTTTAGTTGCTGTTGCTATAACTCTTTGGCTTGCTGCTGCTGCTGCTGCTGCTGCTGCTGCTGCTGCTGNTGCTGCTGCTGCTGCTGCTGCTGCTGCTGCTGCTGCTGTTGCTGCTGTTGTTTCTGAGACAGAGTCTCTCTGTGTATCCCAGGCTGTCCAGAACTGACAAAGATCTGCCTACTTCTACCTCTGGAGTGCTGGGATTAAAGATGTACACCATTAAGCCCAGTTTTTAGCTTAATGTTAAAGTTGTATCTTTCATTTAAATGATATGTTTGTTATAAAGGATAACACAAGGATTTATTTTATTGCCAGTTATTTTATAACATTAACCAAAGTTTATGTCAAGTACTTTTGTTTCAGGCATTTGGGGTGCACTGGTGAACAAGGTAGCATTCTCTGACATTCTAAAACTAACCTCCAGCAATTCCTAGCAGCTGTTATTCTGCAGAATTACTATATACATTTCATTGTTACTATTTTACCATCTTATTAAAATGTTACTCTGGGACTCTTTCTGTAATGTTGTATGATAGATTTTCAGGTTTTTAAAACTATTAATAAGCAGAAAAATATTTTGAGGCTTTTGAGACATTCTTTTGTTGTTATTTTTGTTTTGTGAAACAGGGTCTCTCTGTGTATAACTCAATTTCTTGGCTGTCTTGAACTCAATTTCAGAGATCCATCTGCCTCTGCAACCAAGTGCTGAAATTAAAGGCATGTGCTACCATGCCCACCTAGACATTCTAATGTCTTCTCTATAGCTGAGTTTTCGACATAATTACCTATTCCCTGTTATCATTTTGTTTTTGCTGGTCTCAAATTTTAGAATGCCTTTATTCTCATTCTTTATATAGTTAGTCTCAATTCATCTATTTTAATTGTGATTATTATTTTCCAGTTGTAGGTTAATGATTTTGAAATATAAGCATTCATTCCATTATATCTTGCAGATTGTGCCCAGTATGACAGAATCCTGGTTGAAATTGTATCAGATATGTTTTGATGTAATGTAGAAGTTTAAACCCAGATACCCCTAATCATCCAGATCTTCTATTGCTGAGCAAGGCTAGTGAGAAGTTCAGCAGAGATCTAGGTTGTGAGTGCTAACCATGTTACCCACATTTCTGTCTCTGAGTATTCCGAGTGCAAACAGGAGATGTCAGATAGCAGTCATGACCAGTTTCTACATTTAATGTTGAATACCTGTGCAGCACAAGAGTACAATAATGTCTTTTTTTTAATTTTTTAAGTTAGGTACTATTTCAAATTTTCTGAAGCGTAATATCTTTAAATATATTTTGAGCAAATACTGCACCCTTCTATGTCTTTTGGGTGTGTTTACTACTATCTGGAAGTTTATATCCCACAGCTAATGAACTTAACGTTATACATTATTCACTTAATAGTCATGTAGGTATTCCATAATGCCATGAAATCCTGGTCTGTCACAATGACTCAGTGGGTAAAGGTGATTGCCACCAAGCCTGGTGACCTGAGTTTGATCCCTAGTACCCACGTGGTGGGAAGAGAGAACGTGCTGTCCTCTGACTACCATGCATATTGTAGCACACGTGTCCTACTCCCCAAACACATACACACAGGCAAAATTAAAATGTAATTTAAACAAGAAATATGAGTCGGGTATAGTGGTGCAAACCTATAATCCCAGCACTTGGGAGACAGAGGCATGTGGATCTTTGTGAGTTCAAAGCCAGCCTGGTCTACAGAATGAGTTCCAGGACATCCAGGGCTACAAAGAAACCCTGTTTGAAAAAAATCAAAAAGGTGGTGGAGGGGAGAAATCTATGGATTGTGATCCATAGGATTATAAGCTTTATTAATATGTTTAAGCTTTTTAAATGTGTATGTGTGTATTATATTTTATTTACATGCTTTAAAGGTGAGTTTTTTTCAGTTTCCCTTCAGATTTTTTTAGAGTTTGTAATGTGGGACTATAGTGATATTTTATTTGTATTTCAATAAATAAAGCTTACCTGAAGATCAGAGTGCAAAGCTAAACCACTAGAGGCCAGGCAGTGGTGACACACACTTTTAATCCCAGGACTCCGGAGACAGAGGCAAAAGGATCTCTGTGAGTTCAAGGCCACCTTGGGCTACACAGGATCAATTCAGAGACAAATCCAGGTGTTGGTGGCTCAGACCTTTAATCCCAGTATTTGAGAGTCACATACCTTTCATCCCAGCACTATGGAACTGGAGACAGGAACAGTATGGCTGGGCAGAGAGAAGAATACAAAGGGGAAGAGACAGGAACTCACCGGAGTGTGGAGTCTTAGGTTTGGCAGAGACACAGTGCGGTCTAGTTGGTCTGAGGATTGGTAGAGGTAAAAAAGGTCTCTCTAGTGGCTTACTGTTCTTCTTCTCTGATCTTCAGCTTTTTTTAGACAGGTTTTCTCTGTGGCTTTGGAGCCTGTCCTGGAACGCTCTTGTAGACCAGGCTGGCCTCAAACTCAAGAGAGATCCACTTGCCTCTGCCTCCCGAGTGCTGGGATTAAAGGTGTGCACCACCACCATCCGACCCAGCTTTAACACCTATATCTACCTCTGAGTTTTTATTATTTGTACTACATGGGACCTTGGTTACAGTATCTATATAGATTGTGTTTTAGCTTGCTGGTCACTGACTTTAATACTTTACATTAACTTAGATTGAAATTTTTTAAGTAAAACATTTAATGTTGAAAATTAACTACTAAAGAAATTTCTTCATCTGAGGCGTCAGTATTTTATATCATTATTCTCTCCTATGAAACAGTATTTTCCCTGCTTTTAACTTTAGTCTCTGAAGGATATCTTTTATTATTTTGATTATTTCATTAGCATAAACAATATAAGGGAATTACATATTTTTGTTGTTTTTAACTACATTTTTAATTAGATTCAATTTTTAACTAAATCCATGATTTTAATTTAACCTACATTAACTTAGTTTTCCTTAGTAAGTGTTTGTTAAATTATTTATTGTGAGGGTCTCAATTCTCTTTAATGTTTGAAATTTAAAGTTTAAAGCAATTTAATTAAATATCAGAGCCTTATTTTGCTTTGGACGGAAGGACTAAGTGCTCAAACTATTTTTTTTCCTGTGTGGTTTATTTTGCTTTTTGTTTGTTGCTTACAGTGACCAGGTTTCCTCGGCCTATGTCACCTCTACAAGATGTGTCTACTATTATTGGAAGTCGTGAGCAATTGGCAGTGCTGCTAGAACTTTACGATTACCAACTAGAACATGAGGGCACAACAGGCTGGGAAAGTTTACTGTGGGTTGTCAATCAGTTGTAAGTTACCGCCTCTATATCCATTATATATACCTAAATTCGCTCAATGTAAAATAGCTCATATTTAGGCTTGAGACAGGAATTTTATAAAATAGATTAATTTGGTTTAAGAAACATAAATTGGCATCTTCAGTAGCAAAACTGGAAAGGTGATATTAACTCCCCCCGCATATGTAACATTGTGTGAAGAAGCTCATCTTTATTGTGTCAGCTCTGATCTACTGTCTGGAGTACTTTATATTCTAATTTAATAGCTTTGAGTCTAGAATGAATGCTTTCTTAAACCAAGGTTCTTTGATGTATCATATCTTTGATTTTGAATCCCATTAACTTCACATGCAGAAAACTCTCTTTTTTATAGCAAGCAGATAAACTAGTGTTTGAAGAGTTGATCTAGTAGAGTCCATTAATACCATTTCAAAGGATCTGAAACCTTTGCTTACAGAGAACAGAGGGGAGGTGTTCTTGCAAGACGTATCCCAGAGACAGTCATTTATGTGTGCCCCTGCTGTTTTTCTCTCCTTTCACGTTCAGGTTACCACAGCTTATCGAAATAGTGGGCAAAATTAATGTAACCTCAACTGCCTGTGTCCATGAATTCTCCAGATTTTTCTGGCGTCTTTGCCGGACATTTGGCAAAATTTTTACAAACACTAAGGTAAATATTTGTATTCCATCTTTATTTATATTCAAGAGACAGTTTTAATGTGATAATGCTTTACCAAAGTAAATAATAGACAAGCCTCCCTTATCTTTTAGCATCTTTAATGTCTTACAATGATATTAAATAGTTACACTTAAGTAGTATATTTAGCCTCAGCTTAGTGTGTACTGATATTTTATTATGAGATCTGCCACAGTAGATTTATCAAAAGCGTTTACCGTAGGCATATGAGCTGAGGAAAGCAACCCAATTCTTTGAATAATAATTAAGGGTTTGGGGTTTTTTTGTTTTTGTCATATACTACAGATTTTGGGAGCATGTGTCTGCTTAGCACTTGATAAGAACCTAGGATGATGAGCCACAACAGTCTATAAAACTGCTCCAAGGATCCCGCTCCTTAGAAACAGCATGGACACTCAGATGTGTGTCTCAGTGTTGCCATAGTGTGGTCTGTCACAGTGGCCTGCAGTGCTTATTGTTTTAGGTATTAAAATTTGAGGACACTTGCATCCAATTCTTCAATTCTGTTAATCCATTTGTCTTCAGTTTCTTGTTTTGCTAGTTGATTAGAGAACTCTAAAGGTATTACAAGGTAGTTGCTATGATCAGGTTTTTTAACAAGATACTCAAATAGTAAACACTCTTAAGCTTCTGCTCCTTCTTAAGAAATCTATATTATTGCAACATTTAAAGCAGAAATGTAGGCTGCAATAAACTCAACAAAATTCACACTTTCTAGTGTGTTGGCTGCTAAGTTCTGTGACCTTTAATAAGTTACATAGCCTGTTAATAGTGTTTTGTAAAATGAAGACATTCAGCCTTAATCATGTAATTGTACAGCTTAGTCTTTTCACAGTGTTTCAGTCTACAATAAATGTGCAAATTAATGTGACTGAGATGCTAACAAGAAAGCAAACACTGAGCCTTGACATTAATGTAGAGAAAGCAAAATCCATTTTCCTCTTCACCAGTCTACCTGTTAACATTATCAGCAGGAATTGCTCAACAGTTCCTAAATAAATAGCTGTTATTTCTTTGGAAAACTAAGTAGGAGTCAGTTGCATTGAACACTACAGAATTGTCTTCAGTGGTTTAAAATCTCTGATAATCCCAATTTAAAAAAAAAACTGAAATAAGCATTTGTTGTAACTTAAGATACTGAAGTAAAATTCCTTATTTGAAGTTTTAATTTGAAGGACTTGATAATGGATTGTGATAGGTTTCACATTTTGAATATGTTAGCATGGAAATCCTAAATAAGTAGAATTTCCTTTCATTCCCTTCAAATACAGCGAGATCTTTTTACAATAATTCTAATATATGGTGATGTAGTATTTAATCATATAATAATATACAAGTGAGCTTATTGGTAACTAAAATTTAGTTATTAACAGTAATTTTAAGAATTTTAAATCATCTTGGAAATTATTTTAAGGAAAGATGCCAAAGGCTATTCTGAAAATACTTATTGACCTGAATTAATTTTTATTTATCCTTAAGTCCTGCTTTCAGTCCCTTTATTCTTCTTTTATCTTGAGCCTGTTAATTAAAAATAATATATTTCTGACCATTTCAGTAGCCTATAACATGCAAAATAGTTGTATCAATAGTCAATATATATTGATCACTGATTAATCTGTTTTACTTAGGTAAAACCCCAGTTTCAGGAGATTTTGAGACTGTCTGAAGAAAACATCGGTAAGTGTGTCCATTATTACTCTAAAAACAATTGAATCTTTATACTCAGGAAAAATACTGTATTGGCTATCTGAAGATTATCTAAAATAAGAAGAGTAATTGAGAAGGAAGACTGTCTGTCATGGAGTTCTTATTATTCCCTCTAGCCTTGTCAGTTTCTCCCCCAAAGGTGATTCATCCTTTGTAAATGGAGACTGCCCTTTGGTTTCTGGCCGCCCAGACCCGAATGATCACACAGAAACTGTATTAATTACAACACTGTTTGCCCAATAGCTTAGGCATATAGTTCGCTTTTACACCTTAAATTAACCCATTTCTATTAATCTGTGTATCGCCATGAGGCTGTGGCCTACCAGTAAGCTTCTAGTGTCCTTCTCCTTCAACAGCTATGTGCCATCTCCTTGATTCTGCCTACTAAGATCAAACTTCTCAAACCAATTGCTTTTAATTCTTAGAGTGTGCTTTGATGAACTCAAAGTACTTCAGCTTGCAAAAGAAGCAGCATTAAAATAACAATGGAAAACAATGAAGAGTATGCAAGTTTTTTTTAAATGAAACAGAAAATTTAAAGATACTATAGGTCCTGTGTGAACAGACTTTGCATTGATCATTTTCACCCGTATGTCTTAAGCAGTGCGGCACAGCATCACTCTAGGCCAGCTTTACTGGACTAAGGAAATGATTATGTGTACATCTTGTAAGCCTGTCTATTTTTTTCATTTTTAAGAATAAATTATAGAAAATATTAAGTGGAATATATAGCAACTTATACTTGATAGATCTTGAATGCATAGGTAATTCTGTACCTAAAATCCCACCATTAAGGATTATAGTTTATTAAGATGTGATTTAGTGTGTAGAAGATTACATTTCTGGTGTCCTTAATGAATTAAGTTTGAAAATATCAGTGCCAGAATTACTTTTAATAGTTTTTATTTAAGAGTTGGGTTTTGCCTAATTGTTGATGTTTTATGTTTGAGGTATGTACTAATTTTGATGATAAATTAGTGAAGAAAAAGTTATTGAGAACTGACAGCTTTTAAAATCAATAGTTAACTATGTATATTTAATTGTTCAGAAAGGAAATGATTAAGCCCCATTTGTGCAGTCTGTACCTCACTTACTCCAGCCTCAGATTTAATTCTCTGATACCATTGCTGTGTTATCTAACATCAATTTTCCTCCCAAGAAAATATTACTTTTACCAGCAAAATAAACTTTAAATGCTAGCTAATGATAGTTTTCTTGTTGAAGTCATGTCCAATTGTTGAATTATCTTTTCAATTCAAATTCTTTGTATTCGGCACTGAAAATAAATTAGCTATATAAAAATATCTGTACAATAACACAAACAAAACACTTAAGGACATAGAAACAAACCACTTAAAGCTATATGTAATGATCAGTATATGAATCTTAGTACTAATTTACCTCCTTATCGTCTGTAGATTTTTTCTTTGTAAGTCTTACTTTATCATAATATTTGTAGACAAAAACTCTCAGATAGTAGTCATAGGTCACACAGTCGTGATTGGATTCTCTTGCCATGCTTCCCATTTATGGAGCCTAATTTCTCCTCCTCCTCCATGCAATTTTCAGGGCACTGTCTGGCTGAAAACCTACAGTAGATGCCCTGAGCCAGAATAGGTTAACTAATGTATGTGTGCTATATCTTGGCTAGTAGATACCTGAGAGGCCCTCAAAGAAAGCATTTGTGGGTTATGATTCTGGAAATAGGAGTTAAGATCCCAGTTTTGTTACTAAATTCCTTTCTCAACTACCAGAAGTGTGTGTGTGCCAATGCCGCTTCAGTAAGTTGTGATTGACAGATTAGAATGTGCCTTCCTCAAGTGCTTCCCAAACAATCCTGTAAATAGTTGTGATTTTAAATGCAGTTTTCTTTTCACTTTTGCCTTTACACTTAAAGTATACTGGAACTTTTAAAAATATTTTAATAATTTTAGATTCCTCAGCAGGAACTGGGGTCCTCACTAAAGCTACAGTCCCCATTTATGCCACAGGAGTCCTCACGTGTTACATTCAGGTAAGAGACAAGTCTTCCTCTCCAGTAAAGGTGCCTTCTCCTTAGAAAATACCTGATGTTTGTTTGCTGGGGTCAGACCTAAAAGAAAAGCAAAAAAGAGTTTTGCTCATTTTCAATAAATATTTTGGAGTGAGGAGCATATTCAAATAAGTCTCTAAGTAAAATACCAATTTAACAAATAGATTTGATTTACATTACATTATGTTTTCTTAGCAGAATTTCTTTGTTTTTCATGATGTTTTCCATGTATTGGTTAAATGGTTTATCTGATATATTGGAAAATTTAAAAATGCAGTAGAAACTATTTTGTTTTTACCAAGGTACCCTTTAGTAATACTTCATTTTTCTTAATTATTGCTATATATTAAACTACCCCAGACATAGTATCTTTATTAATTATAAGCCATGTATTTGTTTATGATTCTCCAGTCAGGACACAGCTCATCTAACTTCTGCTGGTCTTGCTGTGGTCACCCCTACTACATAAGCTGTTCTGTTGGTGGCACTTTGACAAGGGTGACTGAGCTTCACCACCCATGTGACAGGACCTCTATCCATCTCCCATTACCTGACCTGATGATTCAAAGCATTGATATGAAAGCAGAATGTGCTAGACTAAGAGTTAGTCCCAGAATCGGTACAGCATTACTTCTATGGTAGTGTAATAAGTCATCAGCCCAGCCCGGGTTCAAGAAAGTGAGTTAAGGGTGGATGTCGGGAGGTATGGGTCATTGCTTACTGCTGGAACAGCAGACAGCCACAATACTCACTCTTGCTTTAAGGAAATAGCATGATCCATGCTAAGACACATTAGAAAGTGAAACATAAGAAGGAAGACACATGTTTTTACTGATGGTTTTCTGAGTTTGCATCCATGAATACCTAGCTTCTTTGACCTTGAATTCTAAGAGTAGCACTTGATATTTATTGCACCTTTCTTCTAAGCATATTAAAGTGATGTCATAGTGTTAAAACTCACTGCTGTACCATGAGTACCAGCTAAGTTCTGGTAATGTTAAAAGTAGCACAGTATTCCTTAAAGCTTCTCTAAATGAATTTCTGTGATGTCTTAACACAGATATTCAATGTCTGTGTAGGATATTTTCAGTCTTAAGCATTGACAGTCTCTAGTATTCCTGAAATTAGTGATGAATTATGTTGTCCAAACATCACTGTAAACAATAGTGTGATACTATTCTCCATTTGATTTGGAAATTGCATCAGGATGGTATCAAATATTGATGTTTTCTCTCTTTATTGTTTGTTTTTTTGTTTGGTTGTTTGGGTTCCCCCCCCCCACAGGGTTTCTCTATGTAACAGTCCTGGCTGGCCTTGAACTCACTGAGATCTGCCTGTCTCTACCTCCCAAGTGCTGGGATTAAAGACATGGACCACCACAACCCAGCTTGTTTTCTCTCTTTTTAACTTCACAGTTTTGTTAGAGGTTTTAACTGTATTATTTTAAAGCATTATAAATTACCGGATCCAAGGTATTGCATATAGTAGGACCTCAAAACAAACTTTAGATATTTTGATAAGAAGTTATCTCTGGAGTGACTCTGAAACCCAATGTATTTTTATTTCTAAAATGATAAGAGCTTTTCCATCACAGAACATTTACTAAATTGAGGTAATAATCAGAGATTACTAGGGTTGCTCATTTCAGAAAGCACAGACTAGCAGTTAATAATTCTCCTTGCTAGGTACAATTTGTGTTAGGATAAACCACAGTCTATAGTTTTATTTGGAAACAAAGACTATCTTGAGGTCTAGCTATATAGCTCCGTGCTAGAGCACTTGACCACCATGCACTAGACCTGGTGTCTCATGTGTGCACGTGCACACACACACACACATTTCTAACCTACATATATAAAGCAATATTATTTGATTTGATATTTAAAATGGGAAATAATTTTAGTAAATTTTAAAAACTTGAAAGAATCCATACTCATTTGGAATTCTATTTTTAGCTCTTATTTCTGTGAATTCTTTTATTCTTGCAGTTTGTTTTTCAAGGTTATAGTTAATGTCTGATTTTATAGTAGGTATCCTCATTAGTTTCTGTTAGTTACTTAGTCTTTATTATGATAAAAGCCATGACCAAAAGCGATGTAGGGAGAAAAGGGTTTGTTTGGTTTACATGCCCAGTCGTAGTCCATCTTTGAGGGAAACCAAGACAGGAACTGAAGCAGAGACCTTGGAGGAATATTGCTTAAAGGCTTGCTGTCCATGGCCTGCTCAACCTTATGCAGCCAGGACCGCCTGCCCAGGCATGGCCCTGCCCTCTCATGAATCATCAAGAAATGTGATAAAGATGGTTTTATCAATTGAGGTTCTCTCTTCCCGGACAACTCTAACTTGTGTCAAGCTGACAAAAAAAAAAAAGCTAACCAGGACTTTTTGTCCAGAAGCCATTTTTCCTTGACTTTTATCCTTTTTGAAAGTTTGACCTTAACTTGTGTGTTTATTTCCTGGGAGAATATCAGATTCCTTTCCCTTATGCTTTCAGATTAGTTAAACATGCAAAGTTTTTAACTCTAACAGGTTGTCTATTTCTTAATAAAGTTATTATAAAAGTAATAATGATTCATTGAATAGGGACGGAAAACATTAGTAGTTTTTCTTCATCACAAACCAGACTGTTTGCAGAACATAGCTTTCAAGGTGGCTCTTCCCAGTATGTGGTAAAGCTTTCTAATTAAAGATAGGGAATTATGGCATTTAGTTCTACTTAATTGCGAACTGATTGTCAATATTTTTCCTCTGTAGGAAGAGGACCGAAAGCTGCTAGTTGGCTTCTTAGAAGATGTAATGACGCTGCTTTCCCTGTCTCATGCTCCTCTTGACAGCCTGAAGGCTTCTTTTGTGGAACTTGGGTAAAAACAAAATAGCTTACAGGTTTTTGGTTTTCTTGTTGTTGATTTTTGTGGTTTTGTTTTGTTTAGTTTTGTTTTTTGTAAAGACATATCAAATAAAAAGATGTAAGATTGAAGAAGCTAAGACTCAAAAAAAAGAAGGGACCCTCCCAAATGATAGCAGTGGGAAATCCTACTCCAAGGGCTTAAAAGCAGGTGAAAGAACATCCGTCCACATTGAAGCAGGGCAGTGGTTTCCAGAAATGGGAGGAAAAGGGCTGTCACATGCTTCAGCGGCTAGAGAAGAAGGTGCATGAATCTTTTTAAGGTGTAGGCAGCTTTCCAAATGGATGCATTAAATGAATGGTGTTTTAAACCTAACCACACACCATTGTCTTTAAGAGTTAAGATTTTACATTTTGAGTTGGTTTTGATTTTGCTTATTTGAATATTCTTAAATATTTTGTAGTTGATGTGTTGTGGGTTGTTGTTGTTTATTAATGAGAAAGAGGGTACAACAGACTGATACTTTCTTTGAAGCTGGTAGAAAAATACAATCAAGTGCAGAGTCTAAAATACTGTTTCCCAGAAATGGAAAGAAACCTCAACTGAGAGCTAGTATCATGGATTCCTTATTCAGTTTTCTGTGGCATGTTTGTCCTGCTTTAATCACAAGTTATGGTGACTGAAGTACATATATCTCAGTCACTCTCTGTGGTACTAGAAATTAAATCTGGGCCCATACACATGCCAGACAAATGCTCTCCCACTGAACTGTAACCCCAGCCTCTGTATCTATTTCATTATTTATTTATTTATTTATTTTCTGTTTGGCCACACAGAGTCTCACTTTGTTACCCCAGCAGACCTTATAGCTCAGGCTGCCTTTGAACTGGTAATTCTTCTACCTACCCTACTGAGCAGCTGAGATACCGGCCAGAGCCACTAGGAGGTGTATTTATTAATAATAACATCTTCCGTGAAGATGGGCTTCACTCTACAACCATATGACAAAACAGGCTTATTGCTTATTCAGTTTTTTATAGACCTGGGCACCACTGTGCAGAGTGTCCTGGAGTTTGCAATCCTTTGGCTTTCACCTCCTATGTTCTGTCTAGAGGGATGGGCCACCATTCCTATTTTTTATTTGTGATTTTAGTTTTCATGCTATGAAATAGGTTAGAATTTCTGTGACAATTATAGATGCTTAGAGGAGTGTAATTTTGAATATGGTTTATACTTACTTACTTGTGACTTGTGTGAGATATTAGCTGTGATGTAATAAACTTATGTTTCATTATATGTTCTGCCAGTGTTTTTTCATTAATATGTATATATATAATTAATGTATACACACATAGATAGTGATTTTCAATGCATCAGTTAAGCATATGACATTGACCTTAAGGTCGTCATTTTTCCTGCAGGGCAAATCCGGCCTATCATGAGCTGTTGCTGACTGTGTTGTGGTACGGTGTTGTCCATACTTCCGCACTTGTCAGGTGTACTGCTGCGAGGATGTTTGAGGTATGCTAGCATTCAGTTCTCTTGGTGCTATTCGTGATTTCCTTTGGAAAGGGAAAGTTCTCTTTTAAGTTTTAAATGTCATGTATATGTGTGTGAGATAGATAGATAGATATATAAGTCATATATATATGACATTGAATACTATCTAGTTGTGAACTGTGTGATGGGGCAGAACTTTAACCTTGGCAAATTGAAGAATGTTTTCTAGCCTTATTGGTTCTTTAAATGTTATTTTCAGTTTCATTTCTCTGTTAAACATTATTTGAATTCCATCCTATTAAGTCTTTCTGAGTGTCCTTTCCTATTTACTGAGGTAAATGACTGCTCAGTATAGGGTATTGCTTAAGATGTAGTACTCTTTAATAGTATTAAAATGTAGTTATTTAAAATTTTAGAATTCATTTCACATATCATATCTGGAATAGGACCTTTAGTCATTAACTGCCTACAAAATTGTTCTATGATGTACTTAGAATTTATTTACTTACTGTCTTCCCAAGTCATATGATAACTGACAGTTACCCATCAGATAGCACTTTATACCATAGACATATGTACTTATTTTTAGAACTTGAAGTCCTCAATTGGTTTAGTGTTGATCCTGTTGAGTCTTGCCATAGAGCCAGTCTGCCTGGGTTCAGTTTCCATCTCTTCCACCAACGTTGTTAATTACTTTGTTAATTGTTGAACTTGTCTGTACCTTAGTTTCCTCATCTAAAAAATGAAGATATAAAGATATAAAGTATCCTATTCAAATGAATTTTATTAGTGTTCTGTAAGTTACTACTATAAAGCCCTTAATAGGGCGTTGAATATATGAGCTGTAATAAATGTTATCATGTCTCTGTTTTTCTAATTTGTGCTATTACTTCACAAAACCATAAAACTATAAGGATCATAGATTTATGTAAACTAAAATTGTCCCTTTATGCCTGTGATTCTTTTTTTGAACTTAATTTTTAAATTATTTTTCACACAATATACTTCGGTAATACTTTCCTCTTCCCCAGCTCCTTCTAGATCCTCCTCACCTCCTGCCTGACCAACTTAATGTTCTTTCTTTTTCAAAAATAAAATTTTAAAAAGCCAACAAAACAAAAACTTGAAAATTAAAACAAGCTTTAAAAAAATCAATAAGACAAGAAAAATACCAAAAAAAGAAAAAAAACCCAACAAAAAACCCAAAGCAAAAAGTGTTCAAAAAGCAACACAGAGTCTGTTTTTTGTTGACCAATTACTCTTGGGTGTTAGCCTGCCCATGGTTGGTATATGTCCAGTGATGTTCCATTGAAGAAAACTTGTTTGCCCTTGCCCAGCCAGGTATCAGTTGCAAATATCTTCTTGGTTAGGGAGTAGAACTTAAAATGTTTTTGAGAGGAATTAATTCAATCTTCCTGAATTAAGGAATTTCTCTACAATTTAAGATAAATTTCAATTGTAAGGATAGAATATTTCACATACTTAAAATATTTGCTTTCTATAATTTTTAATAACTATCTGAATTGGATTGACCAAGCTTAAACAAAAATTCACTTGACAAGGAAAATGAAAGTTTTGTCCTGTTTTGTTTTTAAGAACAGCTGTAATCAAGAATTATTTGTTGAGATCAATGCCAGAGTAATTTTGTTATTTTTTAATCTGTACAAGTTCCTTCTTGGTTTAAATAACTTTGATTATTCAGTGTGCTGAAAAGCAAGCCTTACCATGAAGATGAATTTCTTTGCTTGTCTCTATCTAGGGAAAAATGTAGACTTTCAAAAGCCTTCATTAATACTTTCTTCATGCAGTTTTACTCTAAGGCCTGAAAACTTACTTCTTTCTCTTGACTGCTAATTTTAATACATACATATGCATCGTGTGAATGCAAACACTTCAAATAAATAATAGCCTGCCCCCTTTTCACATTTTGTTCGGTTTGGTTTCTGTGCTTGCTGTCAGTGCTTGTCTGAACACTGTACCTGTGTCTACATTGTCGTCAGTGCCATCTCGTTTGATTATGAACTTCTGAGTCTAGTTTGACAGTAATTTAAAAATTTTTTCCAGTCAATTATGAATTTAAGGAGTACTAGGTAGACAGATGGATTAGCATTGAAATATAGTTTACTCTTATTTAGGGTATAATTTTACTGTCAGTAATCCTTATTTGGAGGAAATAATCTACCAAAAATTATGTTTGATTCATGAGATACCTTTTATATTAATGTTTTATAATTTAGAGTTATACCTGCTTCCTTCAGAATGAGTAAATTGAAAATAAAACCATAAGAAATAAGGACATTTGGGGCTGGAGAGATGGCTCAGCAGTTAAGAGCATTGCCTGCTCTTCCAA
>LOJH01016530.1:22953-36872 GCA_001685095.1 Ellobius talpinus
CAGGCATACATGTACACAGAATATTGTATATATAATAAATAAATATTTAAAAAAAAAGAAATAAGGACATTTAAAAATCATTTTTTCTTTTAGAAAAGTGGTACTAGGGCTGTGGTGAGGGTATGACTCAGTTACTAAAGCGCTTGCCTAGCATGCCTGGGGTTCTGTGTTCTTTCCCTGGACCACATGGGATTTGGGGGTGGTGGTGCAGAAGTCAGGCAAGGAGATCAAAAGCATTCTTCAGTGCATAGTGAGTTCAAGGCCAACTGGGACTACCTGAGAGCTTACCTTAAAAGTAAAACAGAATAAAATGATAGAAGTGAGAAATGGATATGCTAGGAACATAATTTGATATATTTTCTGGAATTTAGCACAAATTTAGCTTTATTTTTAGATAACAGGACAAGGAGAAACCCAATGGGTTTATTTTGTTCCTGATAGTAAACAAGAGACTGTGTCTTACCTTTTGAAGAAGAAAATGAATGACATTCTTTTATAGGGGAAGCTTAGTGATTCTCATGTTAGTGACCTAGAATGACAAATTATAGAAAAGAACTTCACATATCTAGTAAGTTAATCTTGAAGTAACTGAACTGTACCATTAGACCATAACTCAAAGAAAGCACAGATATCAGTTAAGACAGGTAAGAATGAGTCATTCCATTGTCTGGTTCTACTTTCGACTCAAAAACCCTGATCAAAAATCATTTCTTTTCTACAAGTCTCTGTTTCTTCATCTGCTAAACTTTGATAATGTTTGTATGTGCCTTACCAGACATAAAGATCAAAGGATACATACAGTCTGTAAAATGTCTATTAATTGATAACTCTTAAATTTATCAAATAATTTTTTAGCCTTTTTTTGTAATTACCTTAAGGATTCCAGAGCGGTGAGAGATTAACTTGTCCTCTAAATCACCCACTTTGAGACTCAAGACAGCAGGCATCCATCAAGTTAGGCCTTGCTCATTCAAAGTTCAGCCTTCTTACAATAACGAACAATTTGAACTCCTTGTCCTAGTTCTTCATGCCTGAATATAGTAACATTAATATGATAACAAAATGTCTTTTGTCATTTTTCACCTGCCTAATTATGTAAGCATTTAATAAATTGTCTCAGAATGCCAAAATCAGTTCTGGAATGAATGTGTTGATAAATGATAACAGATTATTGCAGAAATAAATATCTTCACATAACATCAGCTAAGCTCATACTTTGTAAGAGGAGTATCAATGCATGCACCGTGGCAGTTTTGATATGGAAGGTCCATAAGAACTCTGATCAGAGGAGAACTACTACTAGTGAGCAGATTGATTCAGATTTAGTAATAATTTATGCTTACATTCTGAAGCTGGGGACAGGGGATTGAGTATACAAAAACAAAATGTATACTCTACTACCCTCTTGTTTACAAAGTTGGTATTGGTTACTAACAAAAATATTTTAATGACTGTTAGAGAAACATATTGGTTCTGGTCATATTTACTCTAAAAATTATGTAAGCTTTTAGAAAATTAGAAAGCAAAAACACATTTAGAGGTAAACTACCAAATTTTAAGTGATTTCTTTTTATAAAAATTATAATAGCTAAACTCATCTCTTGTATGCATATCTTTACCATGTACAATATTTCTTGCTTGCAAATTAATAGTACACTTGTCCTTTGAGTTGGATGAGAAACTCAGCATTTTCAGATGAGCAAACTAGTTTATTCTGTAATTCATCCAAGGCTACGTGTCTAATAGTGGGTGAGAGCTGGAATTTGAACCCAGAGCTGATTTCCAGGTCTAATGTTCTAAGATATTATGTTGAAGTATATGTTTATTGCTCAGATAATAAGACTGTGTGATAAGGTTGGGAGTTTATGTAGACTTCAGTGTCCTCACTGTAGAAAGTCAGAAGCAGTTGATGGCTACAAGCCATTAAAGTCTGCTTTTTTAAAGGCATATTTGTTCTTTGGTGATCATAATAAAATCATACCCAGTTACCTTTTAATAATTTTAGCTAGTTATATTGTTAATACAATATGTGTCTCTTTTTTAGCTATTTTCTTTTTTTAAGAGCTGTAGTGATGCAAGCCTTTAATCCCATCCCAAGGGAGGCAGAGGCATGTGGATCTCTATTGAGTTTGAAGCCAGTCTTCATAGTGAGTTAGCACCTGCCAGAACTACAGAGTGAGACCCTTGTTTCAATAAAATCAAAAAGAAAAACTCAGTTTTTCCTTTACATTATATTTTAATTGAAGATGGGAATTGAATGTAGTCTTTGACTTAAAGGACAAACTGCCATTCAGTTGGTGACAAGTCTCTTTTTGTGAACTGCTAGGCAATTTAAGCTTTCTTTCCTCCTAAGCCCTCTCTGCCTTGGTAAGCACTCCAGTAGCAGTATTTGCTTTGCTTCTAATTTTGGTTTTGCTTTTGTGTTTTCTCTTTTTCTCTCTTTGTTCCTTTATTCTTCCCATGGCACACTTTGCTTTCATGCACCACCTGTGAATACCCCCTGTGCTGACCAATCAGCTGTTGGTGAAGGGGGTGAATGAGACTCTGGTAGCTCAGAGGGTTGTTCCTGCTCTCATTACTCTCTCCAGTGACCCTGAAATGTAAGTGTTGGCCCTGCCTTCTATGTCCAGCATTCCTTTCTAAATGTGCCTGTCAAGAAATAACCATCATGCTGCTAACAGTCACTGCAGAATCTCTTGAAAATAGTCATGGCAGGTCATATGGTTACTTGATTTGAAACTTTATCACGCTGCTATTAGTACGTTGTTGGGGTTGTTTTTAAGTCAGCCTCAATAAGCCTAATTTGGAGGCCATATAATGAGAAAAAGTATTTGCATTAATAATCAAGGAACACTTTCAAAACCAAAACAAGCTGATGGACTATTTCTTCTAAGCCAAGAAAGGATGCTCTGCTAATTTCACTAACAGGTTGTTGCCAGTGAGTGTAGTGGCATGAACCAAAGGCTTAACATTTTAATGTCTCATGTGGATGACTAAAGCAAGAAAGACCAGGGAGTCTGCCTGCCCATCCTCAGTCACAGCTAACCCAGTTCTCATTCCAGTTTACCAAACCATTTTTTATTGCATGTTGACTGGTTTACAGCTGACTCTTCGAGGCATGAGTGAAGCATTAGTTGACAAGCGGGTTGCTCCGGCCCTTGTTACCTTGTCCGGTGATCCTGAATTGTGAGTTCACAGACTGTGACCTTGAGTTATCCTGCCTGTCTCATTGAGCATTCTTCTTGGTCTGCTCTTTAAAAGTTTAACTATCATTGCTAGACTAATGCGGGATTTCTACCTCGTGCTTATTTTGATACATATGTTAATGATGATCCTGTTGTCTCTCAGGGAAATCTCAGTCTCCTTCCTTTTTGATTTCTAACAGCTCTGTTAGGATTGCTACAATCCCAGCGTTTGGCACTATTATGGAAACAGTTATTCAGAGAGAGGTAGGAAATGGACATTTGCTTATTACCTCTGTGCTAGTGATGATGACATATTTCTGATGGTATAACTGAAGGTGGGGCCAGAGAGCATTGTACCGTAATGGCATTTCTTAATTATTGATCAGAGGAAGATAATATTTAAAAGCACCATAACCTAAACTAATTGTTTATTCTAAGAAACTGTTCCATTTCTGTATTAGTTTTTTCAATTAAAAAATTAACTATAGCCTAGCTGGATATAAGCCAATCTATATACAATCTTTTTCTGTTTTGTTTTGTTTTTTAATGCAGTCTTACTGAATACCCTTGGCTGGTCTGGTACTACCTATATAGATCAAGCTGTCCTTGCACTCACAGAGATCTGCCTGCTTCTACGCCTAAGTGCTGGAATTAAAGGTGTACAACACCATGCCCAGCATACATTTTTGATTGCTAGTTTGAAGATGTATTTTGTCACAAAACATTGCGAAAACAAAGCTACAAATGAAGTAGAGAGGGCACCTGTAGCCTGACAACTTCCATTGATGCTGCATTGTAAAATCCTCTAATAGGTTATGTAGCTCTTGTAGCTTGTACCACCATAAACCCTGCCTTGCCTGCTTGAGGTTTTAATAAGCTTTTCCTCCGTAAAGATGATTTTGATTCTAAAACTGGTTTTATTTCAAGGTTTTTATGTTTTATGCCTAACTGTAACTGTAACTGCACTTCTCGAGATACTAAAAAGATATCTCAGTAGTTAAGAGTACTTGCTGTTCCAGCAAAGGGCCTGGGTTTGTTTCCAGCACCCAAATGGAGACTCAACAACCATCCATAACTCCAGTTTCAAGGAATAAGATGTCCTCTCCTGGCCTTTTCAGGCACCAGGTGCACTCCTGGTACACATACATATATACATACATGGAAACACTCATACCCATAAAATAAAACTCCTTAAAAAAATGTATCAAGATGAGTGTCAGGCCAGTGGTGGTGGCGCATGTCTTTAATCCCAGCACAGGCAGAAGCAGGTGGATCTCTGTGAGTTCAAGGCCATCTAGGGCTATTACACAGAGAAACCCTGTCTTGAAAAACTTAAAAAAAAAAGATGAGCATCAGAATTTTTTCTTTTTGTCATACTAGATAGATAGAAAAAAATCTTGTGGATTAGAAAATAAATCATGTATGCTCACCAAAATAAGAAATTCAATGGAATTTCATTGTCTAAAGATTCTTATAATAAAAATTAAATTTTAGTTATGGAAAGAATATTTTTCCCCTTTTTTCTTCTATATTTCACTGACAAAGCAACAGAAAAAAGAACACGTCTTTCTGCAACACTTGCAGTCTTGGCAGAATTTCAACATGGCCTTAAGTCCTAAAATAAGATGTGTAGGAAATGTGACTAAAGTGTCAGTCACTGATGACTCACTGCTGCTAGGAGGAGGGCGATTGGTGCTCACGCTGATGTGAGAATCAGAACTCAGATACAAAGTCAGAATCTTACCAGCCCTTCTTTACATTGTTGGTTTGTTTTTATTCATTTGTTTTTAATTTTTGTCAGGTGTGCTTTTATTGCTTTTATTGTTAATCTAAATTAAGAATTATTGCACAAACAGAAAGTGAGACCTTTTCTGAGTAAGATTTCACTATCATAGCTTTGCAGCATAAATCCACTGAGAAAGATGATTTTTAATCTACTTATTGTTCACCCTAACAACACTACTCCGTTTTTAATAATCTATGTCTGATTTTAAGTTGCTAGAAAGAGTGAAGATGCAGTTGGCTTCTTTTCTGGAAGATCCTCAGTACCAAGACCAGCATTCTTTGCATACAGAGATTATCAGAACATTTGGCAGAGTCGGGCCTAATGCAGAACCCCGGTTCCGAGATGAGTGTGAGTCCCCTTCGTACCTGTTCCTGCATTGTGCCATCACAAGGGGCTTATCTGGGCACCAAAACCTTGCTGTTCTTCATTTCTCACTTCCTAAAAACTCTTCTTCAATTGATCCCTGTCGTGTTCCCAACACCAGCTATAAATAAAACAGGAAGAGTAGCTCCCCACCTATAGTTACTTAAGAGACTTTCTTTTTCTTTCTTTCTTTCTGTTTTTTTTGAAACAGGGTTTCTCTGTAATAGCCCTGGCTGTCCTGAAACTCACTTTGTATACAAGCCTGGCCTTGAACTCACAGAAATCCACCCACCTCTGCCTCCTGAGTGCTGGGATTAAAGGCGTGCACCACTGCTTCCTGGTTTAAGAGACTTTCTTAATCAAAGCTTTAGGAATGTGTTTGTGCTTAAAGTCACATTCTTCCAGGAAGTTCACAGTCCTCCCGGTTGCTGTCAGCCTCACGCACGGCTCTGTTTTCAGCATCAGTGTTTGGATCTGCACAGTGCTCTCAGTGCTCTGCTAGCTCCTTTTCTCTAGTTCGGACATTCTCCTCCTTACTCTGGCCCTCAGCATTTATTACACTTTTTTGGGTGACATTGTCATTATCCCAAAGCATATTTGTGTTCATTGATACTTTATTGTGTTTTTAGTGTCAGCAATTTTACATGCTTCCTAGAGGGTCATAGGGTTAGCCACTTAAGTCAGTTTGGTTTCTACTAAAAAATTGTATTCTCTAATAGGCATAGGCTCTCTATTATATAGCCAGACTGATTTTTTTAAAACCAATTTCACAATCAGAATATCAGCAAAAAAAAAAAAATAGTAAGTCATTATTTGGAGTGCAATGTCCGAAAGGCTTGTTGAGGGCAATAGCACTTCCCAACACTGTCAGGATAGTCTCTTCTCATCCGTTGGGTATACCCAGCCAACAGAAATTATAGATAGTCCTAATGTTACAACACCACATTTACATGTGCTTTTAGTCAGAGCTCTGAATGTATGGCCTGACATCACTGACACAGCAGTTTCTTTGAGGGAGAGAAAAACTTAAGGGATGTGGTGAGTAAGATGGGTCTTTGGCCTATGCCATCTTGTGTTCAGTCCCAAGCAGAGCATTATGTAGCCTGTTTGAATGCACTCACGGGGGAGATATAGAGGGGGAGACTGTCTGGATTGCCATGAGCATAAAGTAGAGCCAGTTGTTTGCATGGGTCCATGGAGACTTTGTCCTTAGTTATTCTAGACCAAGGGTTATTTCTCAGAGCAAACATTATCTGTATTTCAATGTCTCTTTAGAGTTTTTAAGAACTTTAAGAAGTAGACCTCCTATGTGAGTGTTATTCACGCAATCAATGCCTACCTATTAAGTGTGTAAGAACTGTGTGATAGGAAAGAGCAGGATTTGGTTTGCTCCCAGTAGTCCTGAAAGGTGTGCTCAAGAAGGCTTTAGTTGACTCTAGATCCAGTTAACTATTGTCTCTGATGTCTGATTGTCTCCTGAAAATATTTTTAGGGGAAAAAGTTTTTTTATCTCCCCACTTTGAACTACTTTGTTGTTCAAGAGGCTTTACCTTGAAAAATTTAATGTCAAATCTGTAAATAGGACTTACAGCGAAATTAAGCCCATATCAGAAAGAATGCAGTATTCTTAACTATCCATCTTTATAGGTAGTTCTCTTTGGGTGTTTAGAGAAAAAGTAGAGAAATTGGAATAATTAGAATAATTATTTATCACTCTGTTCCTTAACTAATATTAGTTCTTTTAATAGCCCTTATTATTTCCCAATTTTTCATTAGATCTTTTAGTCTTGTATCTGTTTTAAAACTTGCTTGGGTATGTGTGTTTGTGTGTGGCGCCTAAATGTATATCTGCACTGCATGGGAGCCTGGTACCTGAGGAAGCCAGAAAGGGACATTAGACCCCAGAAACTGAAGTTACCGATGATTGTGAGCCTCCATGAGGATTCTGGGAACCAAAGCCCAGTCCTCTGCAAGATAAGCAGCAGCAAGTGCTCTTGACCACAGAACCATCACTACAGTCCCTTACTCCTATCTTAAACATTGGTTGTTTTTCTAGAACACTCTTTAGTTCTTTATATCTAGCTACTTGTAGAGTGTTTGCCTGCATATGTGTGTGTACAAGTGTACAGTGCACACAAAGGCTAGACATCTTGTTAGATCTGGATGGAAGTAGAATTGTGATTGATTGTGGGCCACCAAGTGGGTGTTGGGAATGGAACCTGAGTCCTCTGCAAGAGCAACAAATGTTCTTAACTCTCACCAGTCTGTACAGCCCTTCTTAATGATATTGTTATTCTTTTGATTTGAGTTTTTTTGTTTTGTTTTTGTTTGTTGTTGCCTTGTTTTTAATTTCCCTCTTTTTAAGTGGGGCTTCCTATAGCCTACTTTAAATCTCCCTCTTTTCACCTATATAGTTCTGGGATTATACATGTGAGCCGACTTACCAAATCTGTGTTACTCATTTTAACAAAGACCCCTCAAAATGGACATTGTTGGTTGTTTTGTTGGGGGTTTTGTCATTATTTAGTGAGAAGCATGAAAACTGTGCTCACAGTCTTTTTGTGTAGGAAAGAGTTCTTCCAGAAGACATGCTTTTATATCAGACTCAGTGTAAACAAGGAAGAGGTCACTACAGTTGCTAGAGGGGTGTGTTCTCTAACCAGATAAACAATCACTGGTTCTGAAGCCATTCCTGCAGAAAGCTGGTTTTCTGGAGAGTCTCTGCCTAGTAAGAGAAAATCATGGGCATCCAGGATGATTGCTGTTATCACTTGTTTATTGTTTCCTAAGCTGTGGCTTTTACTTACAGAAGTTGTCTTTGAACTTTCACTCCATTTTATCCCTTCAGTGACTGGAAATTCAGAGTGCTTTTTAACAGTGGGTTAAACTTTGAAAAAGTGAAGATACTTGTTATATTGTGAGGAAATAATTTATTATTGAAAAGGGAAAAGGCATGTACCTTTTATGTAATAGCAGTGGTAATTAAGGAAACTTACGTCTAGGACCACAGCATAGTGCATATAAGCTGTGTCTTGGTTCATTTGTTTATTGTTTTTCCACGGGGAGATTGGGAGGTGTGATGAGATCATTTGTAAATAGTCCTCAGAACTAGACAGTGGTGGTAATGTTATATTCTCTCTCAAATCACAAATCACTTATTTGAAAAAGCATACAGTCTTGCCTAATAAGATAGAGCAAGCAAAGGATGGTGGTAAGTGTTTGAAAGCATCCAGTATTAAAATGAAATCTTATAAATTATAATAATAATTGTGCATTGTAAAGTATGAGGTTTGTGTACACATGATTGGAATAAAATGTAACAACTTCTTTTTTTCCTTTTTCAGTTGTTATACCACATCTACATAAATTAGCCTTGGTGAACAACTTACAAATTGTAGATTCGAAAAGACTGGACATTGCGATCCATCTTTTTGAAGCCTACAGTGCACTGTCCTGTTGCTGTATCCTTTGCTGTGTTGAACTGTAGCTGACTGTGTATAACCCACCGTATAGTAAACCCAGGCATAAGAACAGAGTGGACTTTTTTTGAAAGTTTGGGTTCAACTTGCCATACCTGTTTTACTCTAGCTATCTCATAATCTTTAAAGGTAGTTTTTAATCCTCTGTGTTGTATAATTTTAAAGCCTTGATATTTCACTATATAGTGAGCAAGAATACAGAACAGAATGAAGTTAGGTTTTCATGTTCTGGCATACAGTGGAACACTATGAAATGTCACTCTCTGGAGAAGTCCAGGGCCAACATGGTCATCATCTCTAGTAACAGCTGGGAGAGAAACATCCTCAAGGCCCATATCAACCCACTAGATTATAAATGATTAAACTAAGACTTAAAGACTGCAATGAGAACTTCTGCTTTCCATAGTTACAAGCAAAATTGAACTGGAGCATAGAGCTTTGACTGTCCTGTTGAGTGTTCTCTCTATGCTATGTTTAGTAAAGTAAAACTAGGAAGGAAGAGAAGCCTCTGGCTCTCGGTAAAAGACAGCAGAGTTCAAGAAAGGGAACTAAGAGATTGGGAAGGGTGAAAGACTGAATTCTCAACAGAACTATGGAAATGCATGTTAGACAAATAATAAGAGAATTATCATCTTGGCCCACAAAAAAAAGTAATTAAGCCTCCTAATTCATAGGGGAAACCAGGTGACAGGAAGTGTTTTAGAGAGTACCATGGTTCTGTGTTGTATGCCAGGTCACAGTCCTCAGCAGAGGGGACAGGCCATTTCAGAAAGGATAAATGTGCTCTAGAGTGCCACAGACACTCATTAGTTCTGGAATTTGTCTTTTTAAATTGGAATGTAACCATGGAGGGTTGCTTTTGTTCAGAATAAATTAAGTTGTAAAAGCTGTCTGTTGGGGAGCTGTAAGGCCCTCTGGAAATTAAGACTTAGATTGTTGGGTGCACTGATGAGTTCACTTTATTTTAAAGATTGATTACAAATGATCTATTTATGTGGCTGGTATAAGCCATGCTTTTTATAACATAGGCTAGATAGTCATCAGGGATCTAATATTTTAGTTTGATAACCTAAGTGTCCATTTCCTGTATAAACTTTGTTCCACTAAAAGCAGAAGTCACTATCCCTCCTGATTCATCTTGTTGGATTTTCAACTTAGAGAAGATAGAGGAAGCAAATGAGGAACTGTTGTTGTGAGTTTGCAAGGAGAACTCTTCTTATGAAGAAGTGACAGGACCTTGGCAGGAGAGCTGTGATGGCCTGAGAATCAGCTCTGAAAGTATTTGTTAGAAGTTAAGCAAAACTGATGTGTAATCTAGATTAGCTAATGGAGTTTATAATGGAATATGCCTGAAGGAAAAGGGGAAAGTCCAAGCACAACTTTAGCTCCATAAAACAGAATTTCTAAAGAAAAAAAGTAGTGATTTTTGAACGTAGACATTTACACAGAGCAATTATCAAGTGTGTCAGTATGCACAAACTATTGCCAAAGTAATAAAGTCAAAAGCCTTTGCCAGGACAAGAAGGGAAAGAGTCATCTTACAGTAATACCAGATCAAGTACTCTGTTCTCTATGACTTGCACCTTACTTGAATCAAGAGTGTGCTCACTAATAAGGTCCCATTGCCCAGAACTGACATAGGAAAGTTACATGTAACACTGGGCCTAACAACAAATCAGAATGTTATGACAGGCTTGAAGGACATTAAAAACTCTTCAAGCTAGAGAGTAGTGCTTAGAGGTAAGGAGAAAATTTGACAGGGTGTGTGGCAAGAAGAGATGAATGAATGCATGTGGGTGCACCTGGAGGCCAGAGGTTAATTTTGGGTGACATTAACATTGAGGAATTTTAAAGGGAGTTATGTAGAAAGAAGGTCACAGAGTGTATTTAAAATGGACAGCAACAGGTTTTGTTTAGAAGGAAACTTTATCAGATCTATGTAAAAAGCAGGAGTATCATAGGAAACTCTGAATGTCGTCTCTTGGCAGTCAGGTACTTGACCATTTACTGAGGTAGAAGTGGTTTTAGAGTCAGATAGGACTGAATGATATGTGTATGTTCAGTCCTTGAAATGTTGTTTCATTTTTATGAGGAAAAGGCTGGCCCCATTGTGAGTAGAAAGAATAACTTCCCTATTTTCTGTAAGTCTAGCTGTCCTGAGCCTCCGTGCGTGCCCATGTTTCCTTATATCACTCTGCTATCCAAAGGTCACCCACAGTTACATCTTGGAGGTACTTTCCCAGTATCTAGAATACAAGACTGGATCATAATTAGGCTGCAGCACATACCCATGTGGAGGTCTGAGGACAACTGTCCGGAGTTGCTCTCCCACCTTCACGCCGCTGTCAGAGACGAAACTCAGATCGCCTCCAGTTTGTGAACAGGTGCTTTTACTCACTGAGCCATCTCGCAGGCCCCATGCGCATTTTTAATACCTATTAAATTTATAACTTATGCATTATAGGAGCTTTGTTTATGAGCATTGTAACCATTTTCAAGGAAATGGTAATATAATTCCTTTTTTTCCTAATGAAGTAATTTTTTTAATTAAGCCAGTTTAATAAAGGAACTCATTTACTTCATTTTTCACTGGGACATGGTGCAATTTTAAACCAGAGCTAGAATAAGAATATTCCAGAATTAATGTGAATTTATAAGATGAATTTATTTTCTTGAGAAATGCACCTGGTTTTCGATTCTTTTGAATGTGGAGATAATCAATTAAAACTCAAAGATGACCAGGACCTAAAGTAAACTGAATGTGCTATGTGATTTATTCTGGACCAACAGAAAGTCATTTTAGCTGGGCAGTGGTGTTGCACACCTTTTATCCTAGTAGAGGCAGAGGCAAGCAGATCTCTGTGAGTTCAAGGCCAGCCTGATCTGCAAAGTGAGTTCCAGGACTGCTAGGGCTACACAAGAAACCTTGTCTTGAAAATCCCACGTAACTGGAGAGACGACATAGTTTAAAGCACGGACTACTCTGCAGACTGTCCGTGTTCAAGTCCCAGCACCCAGGTGATGGCTCAAGTTCCAGGGGATCTAATGTCCCTTTCTGCCTTCCTCAGACACCAGGCACACAAGTAGTCCACACTCATACATGCAGGCAAAAATCCACACACAAAATGAAATTATTTTAATTAAAAAAGAAAGCAAGCAGGAAAAATGTGTATGCTTTAGACAAGTTACTCAACCTAAAGTATCCAAGTGTGTTGTCCCTGGCTGTGCTGCCGTTTGCATGAGGTCTGCTGTTACAGGTGGTGTCATCCTCAGGCTGAACACATCCACAGTGCACAGTGGGTCTCTGAAGAGGCTCCTCAGCATTTCTGATAATGAATGTACATCTTTTTCTAAATGTTTGCATTTAGAAAGTCTTTTACAACCATTAAAAGTAATAATGTTATGAGCAACTTGCCTTTATCAGTTTTTTACATAACTTTCAGCTTAGCTGTCATGAAAATATTTTTATGTGTGCAAGTGCGTGTGTGATGTGAAGGCCAGAGGTCAACCTCAGGCGTTGTTCCTCGGGAACTCTCCACCTTAATTTTGAAGACCATGTGTCTCCCAGGTTTTCTGCTGTCTCCACCTCACTGGGGCTAGGATTGTAGGCACACCATTGTAGGATTGCAGGCACACCAATGTGGAATTGTAGGCACACCATTGTAGATATACCATTGTGGGATTGTAAACATACCATTGTAGGATTTCAGGCACACCAATGTGGGATTGTAGGCACACCATTGTGAGATTGCAGGCACACCATTGTGGGATTGCAGGCACACCATTGTGGGATTGCAGGCACGCCATTGTGGGATTGCAGGCACACCATTGTGGGATTGCAGGCATACCTTTGCACCAAGTTCTGAGGTGCAAGTTAGGTTCTCATGCTTGTGCAGCAAGCACTTACCAACTGAACCTTTACCTTGCCCACATAATTGAATGTTCTACGTATTATTTTATTTATATGATATTTAATAAAGTTATGGAGTGTTAGAGATAGCACCAAGATAAATAGATATGTAAGAATAAACCTAGATGGATGGGTCTTGGCATCAACCTCTCCCACGAAGGTGCCATTTATAAAAGAAGCCTGACTGGAGTGTTTGCTATACCGAGGCACTATCTAAGAGGCTTCTTTCTATGTGATCTCTTCTCTGATGGACGCTGCTTGGTTTTTTCCTTTCCCTTGACTACCTTTCCTCAGTCATTTCAGAGGATTTAATGGTAAATCACTTTTTACCCGGCCTCAGATGTTTACGGACTGACATGGAACATCTATCTCCAGAACATGAGGTAAGTGCCTGTGCCTAGTAGCACCAGGTTCATGGGATTTACCTGTACTCACTCTTTTCTCCCTGTGTGAGGCTTATTACGACAGCCGTGCGTAACACTGCTTAGTCTAGCTTGGCATTATTTTATGAATGCATTTACTAATTGTAATGCTGCAGCAAATTCTTTAACATTTTGAGCCTCTATAATTCTCTAAAGTAGGGATAACACAAGAAGAATTTAATATGGAAGTATCTATGGGATATTTTATCTGTTACATGTAACAACCTTTGACCACTAACTTTCTTTAATTGAGTTCTTTCCCTACCTATCACTTATTTCTAACTCTGTGTCTTCCAGCTCTTTGTACCTGCTCCTGACTTCCACACTGTCAGCATGTAGGCTTTTTTGCATGCCAGAGCCTTGGCCCAGTCTCTTCCCAGGGTCCCTAACACTCTGTCCTCTTCAGGTTTTTAGAATAGCTTGGACTGTGGTTTGTAGCATAGTATTTGACAATGTTAACTGTATCTCACTAGAGTGACTTTTCTTATCAGGTTATTTTAAGTTCCATGATTAAAGAATGTGAACAAAAAGTAGAAAACAAGACTGTCCAAGAGCCTCAAGGGTAAGACATTTATTCTTTTTTAAGAATTTAAAGGTTAACCTGAATTTTTCTGTCTAAATTTGATATCTGTGGGTATAATGTTTTATTTTGTGTTGTTTTATAGTCACTTATTTGGAAGACAAGAAAATTATTCAAGCCAGGCATGATGGTGCATCCTTTAATCCTAGCACTTGGGAGGCAAAGGCAGGAAGATCTCTGAGAGTTCAATGCCT
>LOJH01016531.1:0-20436 GCA_001685095.1 Ellobius talpinus
GGGAGCCGGGCGGGACGAAAAGCAGGCCTGCGCCCCCCATATCACTACAATGGGGCAATATTAGAACATCTGTCTAGAAGTACACATGAGACCCACACAAGCTCAAGGTAAACAAAATCTTAGCGTACAGCAGGGAAATGGACAAGAAATCCCACTGCTAGCTAGGGAATCATTGGCATTTGATGATTGCTAGGAGAGGGAGATTCAGTTCTCTTTAATGATCATCCTGGCATCCTGGTAGGTCAGCCACACTGCAGGGTGGACTCCACTCCAAAGAGGAGTTGGGCAGTAGAAACTAAACAGGGTATGGGGGACACCTCAAAGTTGGGTGAGTAGGAAGGGGAGGGCAGAAAGGTTCTTATGGGAGGAGATGGGGAGGGGGTGAATATAGTTTCAATACATTCTATGAAATTCACAATAAAACTATTGTTTAAAACAAAAGAGAGAAAAATCTATCTGGAAAAACCCAGATTCAGACCTAAATCTCTCTCCCAGTAAAGTATCAAAATTCTCTATAAACACTGACCTAACTTGATCAGTTCTTTGTCAGATACTTTTTCAGTAGGTAATTTATAAAAGACTATTGATAGGCAATTGTCCTATTTTGGTAACGTTTTGAATTAACATTACGGATGGCACACCATCAGCATGTATGTGACCGAGACTATGACACTAGATGGGAATATGATTTCCACTCCAGAACTCTAGAGATTCATTACCATGTTCTCAGCAGCTTCTGAAAGCTGATTCTAAAGGACACAGAGAATTTAATCAGCTGTGATCAACAGGTTTCCATGTGCACTCCTGGGTTCTATCTGCTTCCCAGGCATGCTTCCTTTGGGAAAGCCACTCAAATGTGAGCATCTTCTCGTTTTGGTTTTCTGCAAGGCTATACCCACCCGAAAGAAGGCGTATTCCAACGGGGCTCTGCCAAGGCAGGCTAACAAAGTAAAGTTGTACCTCACGGCACAGATGAACTTGCCTCCTACTCCCCTGATGGTGTACAACACGCAATCCGCTTTCGCTCTTACTGGTAGCCTAAAAAATTCCTATGAGTGACTCCTATGAGTTACATTGGATTTGTGAAAACCTGGAGGGGCAGGAAAGAGCAAGCAGCTTGTCCCTGCAGCAGAGACGGACATGCCCAGGGCCTCTTGGGTGGGAGATGCTCGTCTAGGAACAAATGAGGACGAGTTCACAGTCCTGTGCACTTGGAAGCACTTCATCCTGTTGCCTCCCTAGCCTATACATGCATAGACCTGAAACTTGTAATCAGCAAGCACATGGTGAATTTTAATGAAACTGAGAACAGACACAATAATTCTGGCAGAAATCCAGACACGGCAGCACGAAACCAACAGGGATGTGATTTCAAATCTATGGAGCTGGCAATCACTCATTAACGGTCTCTTCTGTCTTCCCCTGCTTACAGCCAGGCATCTTCACGGTGTGGGTTTCAATAGCCCCACCTGACAGATGCCAGGACTTGGTATTTGTGTCACATCCTTTCTTTCCTTACAGAGACCTTTCTAAGACATGCCCATTTGTCTTCTGTGCTTTATCTGAGCTTAATGGCTCCAAAATGTGCCTCATGAGATGGATTGGACTTCTTTAGGGTGTGTTCTTCAGGATGGACCATCGCCGTGTGATGGGTAGAGAGGCTACCTGGAGACCATGCTTGCTGTCTGTGACTTGTTGGGTGAGGATGCTAGGACTAGTGGAAAGAGTCTCCTGAACATCTGGAGACAAGGTAGATGAAGACTTTTGAAACCACTGGCATAGTCTCCCAGACTCCTTTGTAAGTTCTCCTATGCTATGAAGAATACTTTTTGGTGTAAAGACTCGTTCAAGAAATGTGGGTAAGTTATATGGGAAGTTGTTCAGAGAAGAACTTTCCCAAAGAGAGCAACTGTGTGTGATTGGAAATGAGCAGAGTGAGCTTTCCCAGGCTGTGAGGCAATGGGCACAGCAGGGCTGAGATGAGCACCCATCTTGTGACATCATGCCCAGGGCTGTGACAGATGCCTGCATTAATAGTGCTGTGAATTGCTGTGGTATTTCTTTGGTTGGTCAGAAGTTTAGAGTTGTCCAGAAGGAAAAGCCACTAGTTTCTAGTGTACGGCCCAAGGGACAACAGTGACCTTGCCCTTTTCATTATGAAACCCCATTGAGATCCCTAAACATATTTTCTGAGAGTCGTGACCTTCAGTTATTAACAAATGATTAGAAACCCAAGAATGCTCCCTAACACGCCTCCAGAACAGGCACATATGTTTGAGTTTTGGAGTGACAGGGACAGGTGCTAGTATTTTAGATGGACAGAGAGGCAAAAAGAGCCACTGGGACTTGCAGAGGCCAGGATGCCCAGCACCATGTTAAGATCCATCACTGTTCTGCATCTTATGTCACTGGGAAGAAATCAATACTTTCTGAGCTGTAGAAGAGCTGCCAATAACCCTATCGCTTTGAGTCTGGCTCCCTGGAACCCATTTAAAAGCCAGAGGCAGGGGTGTCTGTCTGTAACCCCAGACTCCTTCAAGGAGACTGGAGAACACCCCAGTGGCTCACTGGCTAATTAGTGCAGAGCAATTAGAACGCAGCACAGGGGCAGACAAAAGACCCTTCTCCATTCAAGGTTGTTCTCTGTCTGACCGCTATACATACCATGTGGCATGTGTATGGCCTCACACAGAAATATGTGTGTGTAAACATCACACACACACACATACACACACTGTGGCATGTGCATGGCCTCACACAGAAATACATGCTTGCAAACATCATATACGTACACACATACACAAATAGTTAAAATCATTATTTTCTTAAGTACCAACTAAAGAGATGGGTTTTCATTAGCATGGAACAGATACCAGCTTTGAATTTCATTCTTTATGTCTTATCCATATTGTAAAATACATTCAGAACATTCTATATCACCAGTGACAAACACTGCCTGCTGTACCACCCCTGAAAAGCACTGCTCCAGGATCTTACCAGAGTCTTACTGAGAGCATCCAGAATGGTAAAACAGTGAATCTTAGCTGGCATCCTTCCTATGGCTCATTTAAAAACAGCTTTTGAAAAGCCCCTAGGTGTTGACAGCAATGAAATTATGAGGTACGCCAATCCCTCTCAACAAAAACTGGGCTGCGGCCCTCTGAATGGGAATGAGACAAACCTGAGGGTGGCATTGTGTCTGTTGCTGCTGCTGTGCCCAAGAGAGGACAGAGAGGAGAGACAGAGCAGAGGCTAGAATATGCCTATATACATGTGAAAATATGCTTAAAAAGAGACTGCAGGGCTGGGCAGTGGTGGCACACACCTTTCATCCCAGCACCCGGGAGGCAGAGGCAGGTGGATCTCTGTGATTTCGAGGCCAGCCTGATTACAGAGCAAGTTTCAGGATAGCCAGGGATATACAGAAAAACCCTGTCTTGAAAAACTAGAGGAGAGGGGCAGAGAGAGAGGGAGAGAGCGTGAGAGGACTGTGGGAGGAGACGTAGAGAACAAAACTAGGAAAATTTCAGGTCAAGGTTGGGGACCATCAAACAGAATCTACTCAGTAAAACTCCCAAGTCTTTTAAATTAATCATAAGGTATCTGTTAGGGTAATTACCCAAAATAGTAATACCTCAGTTATTTAAATATTAACCACACAGCAATTTTTATAGCTATCTGTTAAGAACCATGGCATCAAATTGCATTTTTGAAGCCAAATATGTAAACATTAAAAAACTTGGAACATCTACTATGTTCCCGAGGTTTCATAGAGACAGTCACTTGCCACTGCTGCTGTTCAAGATAGCACCATGCATTCTGTAGAATCACTTGCCACTGCTGCTGTTCAAGCATTCTGTTCATGCATTCTGTAGAAAGGAAAATGATAGGCTCTTACCAAGTAATCATCAGGCTTGATACCAAAGAGTTCTCGGAAGTACCGGAAGGCCAGTGGAGCATAGGTCTTAAACCTGAAGTCTGGGTAGTGATGTGCCGGGGTGAGATTGCTACCTTCACTGCAGTTTAGTCAGAAAGAAGACACAGAGAAAGAACATTAGCAAAGACAATTCCGGCTTCAAATTCTAGCTCTATTAGTCCTGGGCTAATTTTATCTCTAGGGAAAACAAATACCCTCTGCTCGTGGGTATCACAATGGCCAATGGCCCTGGGGTAGACACATTGACATGCTGATTGGCCACTCTACACAGGCCTTCCCTGCCAATAGTGGGGTGTGGTAGATATTCTTCCTCTCCCCGCTTTTCCTTCCTTGGAAAATTATCACACTTTCTAATGAAATCACATTATAATAATGTTCTAATGAGACCCCGAGCCCCATCTGGACCAATTAAAGTACTTCTTCACCATAAATTTTGGATACTGGATAAGTATTTATAACTAGGAACATTTGAAACAATTTAATTTATTTCAATTATATGTATATGAGTGTTTTATTTGAATGTATGTTTGTACACCATATGTGTGCAGTGCCCTCAGAGACCAGAAGAGGGTGCAGTTCAGATCCTCTGAAACTGGACTTAAGGAGTTGCTAGTTGTCATGTGGGTGGTGGGAATTGAACCAGGGTCCTCTGGAAGAACAGTCAAGGTTCTTAGCTCCTGAGCCATTTATCCAGCCCTCATGTGAAATCATTTTTAAAATATCTTATTATCTGGAGAAAAGAACTGTCAATCTCCATCTCAAAGTAAATTGCTTATAAAAGGGGTTAAAAAACCTTAAATTTATTATTATTATTATTATCATTATTATTGTTATCATTATCATTATTATTGTGTGTGTTTGTGTGCACACAAATGATATGTATATGTGTATGTATGTGGCATAGCATATATATATAGAGAGAGTCAGATGACAATTTTACGGGGTTGGTTCCCTCCTTCCATCTTTATGTGGGTTCCAGTGGTTGAACTCAAGGTGACAGGCTTGTGTGGCAAACCCTTTACTAATGAAGCCATCTTGCGAGCCCCTCCCTTTGGAGTTTGAAACAGATATTCACCTTAAAATGCAAACTGGCCTAAAATTCACTACATAGAACAAAGTACCTGGAACTGCTGACCCCCTTGTTTTAGCTTCATCAGTGCTGAACTTACCAGGTGTGTACCACCATTTTCACCTTATGAATGGTTGTTGTTTCCCTAAGCAAACATGGCTGAATATCCCTAATCACGCATGATGGCCTGCCAGCACAGCCAAACATTTCCTCGGTCCACATTTTGCAATTTATGAGGGGAAATGCATTCAGCCGTATGTCCCCTGGGATGACTTCAGAATTTATGTGACATGGAATAATTTACAAATGCCAGCCAAGGAGAAATAAGAGTTAAAAGCCAAGAGAGTCAATATGAACTCTGACCTCCTCCCTCTCGACTGTTAGCAAGTAGAAAGAATCACAGTGCCTGCTTGGAAGGAGGCTGCTGTCAGTGGGCTCAGAGTGTGGCCTATTTCTTATGTCTCCTGCTTATGGCTTTCTAGCTCTGGCCATCAAAGCTATGCACTCTATTGGGGCAGGCTCCTCCCACAGTCAGAGGTGAGATGAAATGCCTGTGCTCCTTTCATCACTTCCTTCATTCTTTGGCTAGCACGTCCACGTAAGAAGCTGGATGCTGCATTTATGCTGCTGCATTAGCTTGCTTTGCTTTTGGTTGATTCTGAGCTTCTTGTGTTGTTCACCTCGGCTTCCGCCAATTATAAGACATTTCCTAGGAAACAGCAACTTGATTACTATGCTCAAGTCCTGAACGGTATCAAATAGATAGTCTTACATTTCCTTGGGAACGAGACAGACAGGGACAAATGCATACACACAATATATGTGCATATACAGCAGTGCAGCTCAAGGAAGACGAGGTGAACGTTGTTCCCTTTGGAAAAATATTTTTGTGCATCATGTTGTATGGCATATGTACTTGTTATGTGGTTGTGTGCACATGTGAGTGTTTGTATGTACACATGTGTGTACATGTGTGCATGCATACACATGGATGTAGAGGCCAAAGGCTGGCGTGTGGCTTCTTTCCTCAATTGTTCTTCCCTTTATTTGAGACAAGGTCTCTTACTAAGCCTGAATCAATGCAGCTATGCCAGCTGGCCACAGAACCTCATGGATTCCCCTGAATCTTTCTCCATTGCTGGGTTACAGGCTACTGTGTTCATCCAGGTAATTCACAAGGATGGGATGATGCTTAAACTTTATTTTCAGCTTCAGAAATACAGCTGTCAGCCTAGAGCATCATCAGTGACAGCATTTCCTATAGGGGAGAAGAACGGGAAGCAAAGCTTTTCATGGGCAAAGAGGCCAGAAACCCTTCCCCAGAGAAGTGTGACTCAGAGAGAGAGAGCAGAGCAGAGCTTCGGAGCCGTCACCCAGGCTCAGGTCCTGCTCTTACCATTTACTTGTGGGTTAAGTGACACGATCTTAGGGTATTAATTACTTCGTATGACATGAGCCTTTCTTTTTTATCCTTCCTTTCTTCCTTCCTTCCTTCCTTCCTCCCTCCCTCCCTCCCTCCTCCCTCCCTCTCTTCCTCCCCCTCTATGGAACTATTTTATTTTAATCTACAACATAATAGTTACGTGGCCACGCCCAAAGTGGGTCAGTATCTTAAAGGCTATTGGCTGAAGGAGTTCTCACAGCAAGCCCCCTTTCTTTTCTTTTTTTTTTATGAGTGTGAAAGGTAATAAGAGTAAACTAACCAAGTGTGGTGGTGCACACCTTTAATCCCAGCACTGAGAAAGCAGAGGCGGGCGGATCTCTGTGAGTTAAAGGCCAGCCTGGTCTACAGAGTGAGATCCAGGACAGCCAGAGCTACACAGTGAGAGTCTGTCTCAAAAAAAGTCAGCTAAAATTATAATTGGATACATTGTATGTCAAATAAACAAAACCATGCTTAGTTTATAGCTGGTACCTAAGTTTTGCTTTCCATTGCCACCTCAGGTTCATGGTCTTATGGTACAAATGTTACAAAAACTCTTATCCCACCAGTAATGGAAACTTATCTAGAGCATCCCATCAGGGTGCTGGATGCTCATGGTTCTTTTACTTATTGTCTTTGATTTTGGAAGACCATGTAACCAGAGACTGGACAGGCCCTGTTATATATCCCTCAAATCTTACATGTCCAGGCCTTTTCCTATCTACAAAATGAAATGATCCGTGGAATAAATACATGATATCTAAAAATAGCTTTGAGCAATTTCAAAATAAAAAGGAACACAATGCATTTGGTTGCTAAGGGCAACTGATTCTGTTGCTTCAGAGTGGAGCTAAATTAAAACAGCTTGTCAGGGCCTGGAGAGATGGCTCAGCGGTTAAAAACATTAGCTGCTCTTGCAGAGGACCCAGATTCAATTTTCATCACCAACATGGTGGCTCACAACCATCTCTAACACAAGTTACAAGGGATCTGACTTTCTCTTCTTCTGGCTTTAGAGGGCATCAGGCATACAAGTAGTACACAGACATATATGTAGGAAAATGGCAATACATATAAAACCATGTTAAAAATAAATTAAAAAGCATGTCACTTCAAGCAATAGTTCTCTAGGACTGAGGTAGAGATACTAGAGACTGCAGAATGGTTCAGTTGCTTACAGCCAGAGCCTGTGCTGGTCATTTACCCTGACCCACATCCTCAAATGAGCTTAATCAATGTATGAATTGCTATTTTTTGTTTGTTTTTTTCAAGACAGAGTTTCACTATGTAGCTCTAACTGTCCTGGCGCTCACTATGTAGAATAGACTAGCCTCCAACTCAGAGATCCATCTGCCTCTGCCTCCCAAGTGCTGGGGTTAAAGATGTATGTTAGTATGTCTGGCTATGAATTGCTATTTTTTTTACATGTATATATAACTGTGAAACCATAGTCACAATCAAGATATTCAATGTATCCATCACTTTGTGGGGCATTTTGGCTGTTGTGGTAATGAGGTTATTATTACTGGTAGGGCCTGGGGTACTGAGTCCAACACAAAGAGTTATCTAACCTGAAACAACACCTCCTGTGAGAAACCTTGGGGCAGACTGCTGCAGGATACTTGATCATACTGCGCAAAGATGTGTCTGCACTTCCTTCACCTGACTAAGACATCACCTGATTGGTTTAATAAAGAGCTGAATGGCCAACAGGTGGTAGGCAAGAGAGGCTAGGTGGGACTTGGGGGAAGAATCTGATGGGGATTTGTCAGAGAGATGCAGAGGAAGTCAGATGTACAGTACTGAGGAGAGGTAACAAGCCACATGGCAGAATATAGATTAATATAAATGAGTCAATGTAAGTTTTAAGAGCTAGTTGGGAACAAGCCTAACCTAAGGCCAAGTTTTCATACTTAGTAGGAAGTCTCCAAGTTCGGGAGCTGGTGGTCCACAGAAATCTCTTTTATAGTGGTCCTCTGCTAAAATCATGAAGACACTGAGTCCAAAGAGGTAACTGAGGGACCTACAATATAAACTTACTTATCTTCATGTAATTGTATCTAGGATGCATGGGTTCTTAAAAATAAACAACAGTACTGTGATGTCTTATTGATATTTAAAAGCAATACTCTAAAGTGGTAGATGTTAAATGTGACCATAGATTTCTCTAAGTAAGGGATGAAGCCTGCTTCCCCAGGGGTGTGTCTGGTCTGCTGTTCACAGAATCAAAAATGTGAAGAACAAAGACCTAATTATTTGCAACTTTAACTTCCCGCTCAAAAAGAAAAAGGTGAAAAAGCCACCATCTTCTCCTCCTCACAAAGATGCCACAGGCTTGTCACAAGTCACCCAAGAACGAAAGGGGCACACATACAGTGGGCGCTCTGTATGAGCTCTTCAGAACCACAATCAACCAATTATGGATTAAAAATAGTTTTCAAAATTCTATCCGTATTGAACACAGATAGACATTTTCCTTGTCATTATTCCCTGAATGGCACAGTGAGCAACTGTTCACAATATAGTGGGTAGCACAAGTAATCTAGAGATGCTATGAAATAAGGGGGAGAGTTGGTTAGATGGCCCAGTGGGTGACAAACCTAATGACCTGAGTTCGATCCCCAGGCTGTACAAAGCAGAAAGAGAGAACGGATTTATCTGTGGTGTTGCAGGATATTTGATCACACTGTGTGAAGATGTATCTGTACTTCCTCACCTACCTAAGGTAATTTCTGGTCAGTTTAATAAAAAGCTGAATGACCAATAGTTAGGCAGGAGAGGATAGGTGGAACTTTGGGCAGAGATAGGAACTCTGGGAAGAAACTAGAGGTGTGGGGGAGGGAGAATTCACTAATAAGATGTGGAGGAATTCAGATACGGAACTGAGGAGCGGTATCGAGCCACATGGCAGAATATAGATTAATATAAATGGGTTAATTTAAGTTTTAGAAGCTAGTTAGAAAAAAGCCTAAGCTAAGGCCAAGTTTTCACAATTAATAAGTTTCTGTGTCATTATTTGGGAGTTGTGGTGGTCCAAAGAAAGTTCAACTATAGTGGTGCATGTGCACGCATTCATATACATTCATAAAAATAAATGCAATTAAAAAGTATACAGGAGAATGTGTGCAAGTCATATGCCAGCTTGTACTATTTTACTTAAGGGATCTTGGCACTAATGGATTTTCTGATGCTTTGGGATGCAAGAACACAGGCTCATGGACTCGGAGGGATGATGGTTGTCATGAACTGCCCTTACCCACCTGACTGATGAGATCAAGCCCAGACATAAACAACGGAATGGCTTATAAACCACTGAGTCTGAAAAGCCAATCCTCATAGTCACAGAGACAAAGTAAGCATCCCCCGGGAAAATATCTTTATTTGTATTTCATTGTCTTTGAAAAATCCTGCAGCTGTGGTGACATTTCAACTGAACAATGATTGTCTTTTAAAATAGTGGACTCGACTTTAATATTTTTACTTATTAGGGCATAGTAGACACAATACAGAGATACCTCAAGTATATGGTTCCATCACTGTTTTCCATTTGCACATGTATTTGTTTCTAAAAATATTTTTATTACTTTTAGTTTATGTGTGTATGCATGTGTGCATGCACGCACAACCTCATGTGCACACTTTTGCACACATGTGCACCATAGTGTGAGGGTAGGTCAGAGAACAACTTGTGAGAGATAGCTTTCTCTTCCTACAGTGTGAGTGATCCTAGGGATCAAACTCAGGTAGTCAGGTTTAGAGGTAAGTGCCTTACCCACTGAACCATCTCACCAGTCCATGTATCTGATTTTAAACAATTTATGTTTTTTATTCCCAAAACTGATAAATGTATGAATAGCTTTGGTGACTTTTGCATACATGTTGTCAAAATAGCAGCATTATCTCACATTTTCTGGAGGAAATTTACGTCAAAGTCATCACGAAATACAATTTATTGGCTTAATTCACATGTAAGGTGATTTGTGGTTCCTCCAGTCTATTCTTTAATTGACTATTTTTAAGAAGATTTACTTATTTTTATTTTATGTGTATGAATGTTTGCCTGTATGCATGAATGTGTATCACATATTTTATGTGTATGAATGTTTGCTTGGTGCCCTTGGAGGCCAGAAGAGGATGTTAAATCTCCTGGGACTGGAGTTATAGAGACGGCTGTGAGCTACCATAGGGATGCTGGGAACTGAACCCAGGTCTTCAGCAAAAGTAACCAGTGCTCTTAACCACTAAGCCATTTGTGCAGCCCCAGCTCACTCTTTTAAATTGGGCATAGCAAAATCTTGGTACCAGCACTGATTAATGGAAGCTCTCTCAAAACATGTGGTAGACTTTACTTGGAAATTCCTTTACCCTCATCCAGCAAACCCCATGATCCTTCTGCACATAGTCTTCCAGGTACCCATTACTACTAACTACAGCTGACCCATGAATGCCACTCACCATCTCCACAGGAGAAATGCAGGACATTCTCAAGCAATAACATGGTGGAGCCACAGGTCCCACCCCCACACTCTCCAGTACATGTAGACATGCATGTGGCAGAGAAGTTCTTCAAAAGAAGAATGTCACTGTGAAGTTTCCTCAGCATGGAATCATTTCAAATGAAAATGTTCTTACCTGGGTAGGAACACGCTTTCCACCACATAAAAATCTTGCATGAGGACATCGCGCTCTGGCTTGGAAGTGAGGTTCCCCACTGTGTATCCTATGCCCAGCTGAATAGCACCTTTAATAGCTGACGATGCGGTCTACAAAGGAAACACAGGATGCCATGTTAGCCTCGAGGGCTTTGATCAGGAGTACAGGCAGCAAACTGGAGGGTGAGGCTACTTTCTCCTTCTTGTTCCCAAATGGCAGGAAACCGGGGCTTAGTAGAACCTATTCAGGACCCTTCTCTGTGTGTGATTTCTCATACTGACTGCAGAATGTCCCCCATAGGCTCATGCATTTGAACACTTCGCCTCCATTCCTGTTTTGGAAAGATGTAGAACCTATGGAAGATGAACCCTGACTGGTGGACACTGGTCATCAGGAAGCTCATATTCTGGCCCTGCTTCAGGTCCCTTTTTCTGTGCCTGTCTATTTGTAGATGAAGAATTCAAGTATATGCATCCAGTGGCACCCACTGGTTCCTCCATTCTCTCACAGCCATGTGCTTCCAGAGTGCTTGGATTCTCTGAGTCCTCTGAAACCAGGAGTCAAAGTAAAGTTGCCTAGGCCAGGCATTTTGGTCACCATGAAGAAAAGTAAACGGCACACCATGAGATTATCTTTGTATGTGTGACATCTTTCATACAAAATGCACCTAAGGTTAAAAGGTTAAAATCTCTACCTTTATTACACTAAGAACTTAGAAACTCCGTGGAGCACTTTGGATAAGGAGCAATATAGTTTCTACCCAAAGATAAAAGGTAAAGTTAGATTTGTTAAAAAAAAACAAAACAAACAAACAAACAAAACTCTTTCCCTTCCCCAGCATACTTGTGAATTAGTAAGAATATTTCCTCTACATAGACATGGTAGAGAAAAAACTATCAGTTTTTGGTGTTCACAGAAAATTTAATTTTGAAAATTGCCTACTAGTCCTGGCAACGATCTAAAGCTAATTTTTTCTTCATTAATCTGAGATAAAAGATATGGCATTGATGTGTGATAAAAGATGAAGCATCAGGACACAAATGTTTTTAATTTGCTACTTTTCAAATATTTTAATAATGAAACAGATGCTGTTAATTAGAGAATAACTACCTTGTGTACATGTATATATAAATGTGTGCATGCATGTACATGGTGATAGTTTTTTATATGTGTGGTGTGGTGCTGGGAATTAAGCCCAGGATCTTAAAATCTCCATCAATCTATGCATATATGTGATCTTAATAAAATAATAGGATAAACAACAATAATAGAATAGGATAATTCAGTTTAATAAAGTTAGAATACCTGGGAATGGTGGTACTCGAATCCAAGCACTCTGGAAGCAGAGGCAGGTAGATCTCTATGAATTGGAGGCCAGTCTGATCTACATACTGTGTTCCATGATAGCTAGGGCTAGATAAAGACCCTTCTTAAAACAACAGAAAACAAAATAAAAGAAAATTAGAATAGATTCTATATATCTATTAATGTATTTGTGCATGTCTATGTGTGTACAAGCATATGTGTACATTTCATGGCCTGTGTGGAGGTCAGAAAACAACTTTCTTGGTGTCAGTTCTTTCCTTCCAACTTGATTTTGAGGCAGAGTCTCTCTCTTGTTTCTAATGCTGTGCTGTACATTCAGACTGCTGGTTTAGTCTCCTGCCTCTGTCTCTTGCCAAAGCAGTCCTGGGCCTATAGTCACAAGTTTTTCCATCTGGATTTTTTAAAACATGGGTCCCAGGGATTGAACTCAGGTTATCAGGTTTGGGCCTCTGATACATCTCACTGGCCCTAGATTACATTCTTCTGTGTACATATGTTCCTCTCTTTGTGTATCTGTGTGTATCTCTCTCTCTCTCTCTCTCTCTCTCTCTGTGTGTGTGTAAGCACATGCATGTGGANTCTCTCTCTCTCTCTCTCTGTGTGTGTGTGTGTGTAAGCACATGCATGTGGAGGTCAGAGGTCGATGCTGAATGTCTTCCTTGTTGGCTCTTCACTTTCACAGTGTTGAAACACTGACAGTTGGAACTCACTGATTCGGCTCCAGTGGTCTTCTTCCCTCTAGCTCTCCAAAGCTGGTTGTGTCGAGTCTGGCTTTCTATGTGAGTCCCAGGGATCTGAACCCAGGTCCTCATGCTTGTGCAGCAGACACTTTATCTACAGAGCTGCTTCTCCAACACTTCAGCACATTGTTCTTAAGTGTTAGCGTGTTTTACTCTTTATGTCTGGCAGTGCTAATGAAGTACCACAGACCACAGCAGAAAACAGTAAGTTAAATGACTGATTCTTTTTTGGGGGGTGGGGGAGCGTTAAGACAGGGTTTGTCTGTGTAACAGCTCTGGCTGTCCTGGAACTCACTTTGTAGCCCAGGCTGGCCTTGATTTATAGAGATCTACCTGCCTCTACCTCCCAAGTGCTGGGAATAAAGGCGGCACTACCACAGCCTGGCTTAAATAAGTGATTCTTAACCAGAGGCATTTGGCAATGTCTGCAGAAGTTTTATTTGGCTAGCACACTGGTATGTTGCAGTGCCACAATCACCGAGTTAGGTCTAAGCATCCTGCAATGCATTGGAAAGCTCCCTGCCACAAAGCCTTAGCCAGTCCCAAATGTCAACAGTTCCATGGTTGGGAAACTCTGGCGTAAATGAATGGAATAAAGATTATCCAGTATATTCAAAAGGGAAAACTGTCTTCTTTCCCAGGCAGCCAAGACTGAACCCCCAAACAGACATTTAATACAGGGTATGTCTGACATTAATAGTTGTTAGTTTTGCCTAAAATGGTCATGCTCAAACAGTACTGTTCAGAAGCCTCATTATCTAATTAGTAAGAACAATTCCTTGAATCATCATTTAAGCATTTTTCTTGTTCCCCTCTAAACATCTGTCATCCTTCATCTGAGGACAACAATCCACATGTTGGACCATGTAGAACATGAGAAATTTTTTGGTGTCCCCCCCACCCCATACCCTTTGACTTAGGACTGCAGGAAGCAATATACAAAAGATTGAGACTTAAGTGCATCTAGTGCCTGAAAAAACAATTTTGTTATTTTAATGCTCCTTCCCTGGATTCTGAGATGCCACCAGTTGGCGTCAGTGACCTTTTGTACCAGTTGCTCTGCATTCTGAAGGCACAAATGGATTTCTTTCATTTAACCCTGTCTAAAGAGTCAAAAGCCACTTCTTTCCCTGCTCACCACTCAGGGTGGTATGCCCTAAGATGTGACGTCAATGCTTTTCAGAGGAACCAGCTCCCCGGAATGTTCTGTCTAGTCCTAAAACAGACTACCTCAATGCATTTTATTTCTGGGCTCACTCCCATGCTGTTTCCCAGAGCCATGGAGCAGGCTTTCATCCCTTGGTGCGAGTCTGTCAGCAGAGAGTACCACATTCCTTGCTGTCCCCACCCTGGGAACAGAGGGCAGTCTTTTCTTTTCAGATCTCTTAAAAATCAAGTGCTTGGGTGGGAGAAATAATAGCACAGTAATGAAGTCATAGAAATAAGTCATTTATGCCAGACACTTGACAACATGGATAATGGTAATTTTCCCAACATAAGCATAACATATACCTCTATAGTGCTTACAAGGTTCTCAATGCCCTTGACTTTTGCTGATTGTTTTAACCTTTCAGTAACTATGAGAGGTAAGTGCTAGCTGGTAAGCACCCCTAATGTGAAAATTTGAAAATCAAAATGCTCCACCACTGGGATCTATCAACAGTGTATGTCAGTGATATAGTAAACACCTCAAAGTTTCTGGGTACCAACAATTGCCACACATGGAAAATCCTATACCCAGCTGCCACGATGGGTCATGACCCAAACAAAATATAGAGCACAGCAGCTAATCATTGCTAGAGTCAAAGGGAGTCTACCGCCTGCATAAAATGCTTAGGAATACCATATGAAATCATCTTTAGGCTAAGTGTATAGGATACCACCGACATATAAATAAATTTTGTGTCCAGTCTTGGCTTCTATCCATAAGCTACCTCATTATGCATATGCAAATGTTTCCAAATCTTATATCCAAAACATGTCCCAAGGATTTTGGATAAATAATTTCCATCCTGCATCACCTCCTCCCTTTCATGGACTCAGGATGTTTAGTAACTTCCTACAAGGTGAAGAGGTGGACCCAGGACATAAGCCAAGGGTGGTTGTATCAGAAACAACCACACTCTGTGGTCTCTAATAGCAGAGTTCCTTAATTCGCTTAACCAAACAGCTGAGCTTGGTGACAATGATTCTCTTTGTAGGTGTACACACACTTATGGCTCAGCATGGTTAGGCGACTTCCCCATGTCTCTCTGCCGGTATTTGGCAGAGTCTGACCACCAGGTGCAGGCTGCTTCCACATCTAGTTTATCAAAAAGAGCCAAGAATCAAGGTTGAAGGTTCTCAATTAAGTCGGGATGTTTGATATCAGCAAAGGAAGGAGCCCGAAGGAGCCATTCCTTTGGATAAACTGAGATAAAAATGTTTCATTAGCTGCTAATCACACCCAGCCAAACAAAAGCTCACAGAACTCTTGGTGAACCACACCACTAGTATCACTGGTAACACGGGGAGTTCTTACGATGAGGCGGTGTCTGGCTGCCTCCGTAGATACAACCCCACATGCTTCCTCTTCCTGATCTTTGGGTAAAAAGTAAATGCTTTAACCTGGGTGCATTTGGGTATAATTCTATAGTGCCCTGGCTGCTTCATGGGAACTCTTGCTTGCATTCAGTGACCCGTGATTGGTCACAGGCCACTAGCAGCAGAGGTCCGTTTATTTGCCACTTTCCCATTAGGGCATTAGGCTCAACTTTGTATTCACCAAGATATGCTGTAAAACTGAAATCACTTTGAAACTCTTCCTGGTGTGTGCATGATTATCAAATCAGCAGGTCATGATGATGACGAAGAACATTCAGAAGGAAATGCTGGAGGCTGCTCTCCTATAATCAGCCATTCTCTCCCCACAATTCAGATGCCCTGGGGGGTCCCTTCCTGTCTTTGGGGTACCAGCAAGACTTCAGTGAGCTGACAGATTTCATGCATTCTGGGCTACTTAAGTTTCCACTGCGGGCTCTGCACGCTGCATCCCCAAAGTGCTGGAACATGACCATTCCTCCTTCTAACTCCAGGGGGGACCTTTGGTTCCTTTAGTAAAGGCTTAATGCGGGCTTAGATTTGGAACAACACAATCTATTTTTAATTCTGGACCTCACAGGGATAAGTGGAGGCAATATGTTGCCTGGATACTAAGCATGTGATACTTAGGGAAAGAGAGAGCCACAAAACAGCACGCAGGCAAGCCACTTATTTATTTATTTCCGTAGCTTGTCCAGGTATGATGTTAATACTATGGAAAGTGGACATTGGCTTGCATTTATGTGATGAACTGCAGTTTTCAAATCTCTATTTGTAGCAGTGCTGGGGACTAAACACAGTGCCCAGCTCATGTAAGGCAAGAACTCTATAACTGGACTACTTTGGTAGCCCCCAAAGCACTGTCTTTAATGACTGTCTAATAATCAGAGCTGTCAGACAGCTAGGGATGCATAATGCCCATTGCATAGATAAACTGGATCTAGTAATTAACTTGATCTAAATCCCAAGGCTAGTACTACATGCTACATTGAGGAATGAGTCCCCGGTCTTTCAGAAGGTTCCCAGTTCAGTGTTCTGATCATTTGTTGAACCCGAGTTTACACGTTTGCTTAACATGTGACTTTTTTCTGCTGAAGATGGAGCTGACAGATGCCGAGAAGCACTTGAACAATGAAATAATAATGAGCATCCTAACAGTAAAAAGAAATGCCTACAGAGACTCACCAGAAAGAAAACAATGATCCTAACTACAGCAAGGGTTTAATGGCCTTACATTGGTTAAAGGAAACTGCCTCCTACAAAGCATTGTCTATGAAATTGGATCACTTCATATGGTATCTGATGCCATGGGCTTTGAAAGGAAGTATTGAAGCATTTCATGTCAACAGCAGTTTCCCCCAAAGGCTATCTGAACTAATTATGGGATTAAAGCTTGGATACGTGTTGCTGGAGAGATTTGCTTCAAAAGTACAAATGTGGCCATGTTATTACTTTACTTGAAACCTCTGAATGGGTCCTGAGCATCCTCACTCTAGGATCAAATCCAAACCTCAGACAGCTTAATTCTAGAAGCCATCTTTTAATCTGAACCTCTCTATTCTGCTTCTTGCTATCTACGAGCAATGTGAAAAAGACGGCACAGGCCAGTCTGTCCTGGAGTAAGCTGATATCTAAACCAGAGATGCTTATTGACAAGGTCTCTTATTTTACCAGGCCATAGAAAGTAGTTATAGAGCACCCCTTTATGTCAAGATGGCAATCTGTGTTGGGGCAGGGAGATTTCTACTACTTTCTCTCACTTCTATATATAGTTCAAGTCTAGCTGGCACGGGCCAGTTGGCAGGTTATGTCACTGAAGACTGGCATTGTGTTTACCATTGTCGGACAATTCTCTACAACTCAGGGATTTGGAAGTGGCCTAAAAAGGATCCTTGTAGCCAGGTGATGGTGGTGCATGCCCTTAATCTTAGCACCCGAGAGGCAGAGGCAGGTGAATCTCTGTGAGTTCGAGGCTAGCCTGGTCTACAAGACCTACTTCCAGGACAGGCTCCAAAGCGACAATGCTCAAAGAAAAAGGGGGAAAAAATCCTTGTACTTAACAAAATGACACAATGGACTTTCATGTGGTGGGAAAAGGTCCCATTAGTGGGCCAGGGAAGTTCATTTTTAGAAACCTGGAAGCAAACCACTGTGGGCAACGGGTAAAGAGTTGGCATTGAGGGCTGGAAAGACTAGGCAGATGTAGACCTGGTCCCTTGAAAGTATTCTGAGGGTTTGTTGGGTTTTAGTTGTGTTGGTCAACAGATGGTAAAAACTAGTGAAGAATCTTATTGGGGATGGGGTGTCTAATTTGATAGGATTGCTGGTTGCCTTGTGGAGAACGGATTGGAGGAATGGTAGGAGGGCAGTGATTCGGGGGCACTTGCAGTGCTTGCATGGTTCACATGGGGATGGTGATGGCGTAGAGAACATGAAGGATGAACATGGTGAACATGAAGGAGGAAGGTTGAACACGAAGGATGGGAGGCGAATGTAAATTAGCAACACTTAGGGTAGTGGGAAGAAGACTAAGGAAAGGTGGCTTTACGGAATGGAGAGAGGATTCTGAAGGAAAGGGGATCACTGTGGCAGCTCCCTCATTCCACATACAAATGAGAGAACAGTAAGAATCCTGAGCTCAATTCTCCTCGTTCATACTGAAGTCAGGGCTCCACGCGTAAATCTCAATTTGAATTAAGAATATTTGACAAAGTGACTGGATGTAATTAAACCATCAGCATAAGAAAATTTTCTGTAATGTGGAGAAATAAAATGTTGTGTTATGTATAAGCAGTAGCACACAAAACAAACCCATTGAAATTTGGAGATGCAAACCCCACAAATGTGTGTGCACACACACAGAGGATAATTAGAGGAAAGAAATACACATGAATGGACATTATCTCTGTACCATGGGGTAGGTCTGAATTTATTTCTCTCTCTTCTTTTAAGGGTTCAGGAGGCTATAAATCCATGCAATCATTAGACTGTTAGAAAACATCATGGCAGTGACTTGGCTGTGCCTCCCACTGTTTCTCTAAACATTTTCTGGGGTGGGATCCACCTTTGCTCAGATGAAATTCACAGTAGGTCTAGGACCTGTTGACTCAGAATAAAGGTGCCCCTGTTCATACCTTGGCACAGAGCCATAAAAAATAGCCTCACATAGATATCTGGTACACTTTATCTAGCTTACTAACAGACAGATTTGGGTATGCTTTGAGGGGACCCCATCCCTCCTCCAGTTTTCTGGGTACCCATAGGCATCCAATGGGGGGAGGGGCTCTCTTCCCTTTTCTGTTGGATGCTGGAAGGAGGAGAAAAGAAGAGGGAGAGAGAGAGAGAGAGAGAGAGAGAGAGAGAGGAAATCCCCTGTGAGGAACTCAGCTGTAAGATGTTCCAAAGTCTTGCTTCTTACTGGGTGTCGGACAAGATCTGTAATTATCCCCTAAAAATGGCCACTACCTTCTCATATATAGGGAAAAATATATCACCCCTCTCCCAACTAGCAGTTTTTTGCAGCTGCTTCTAAGCTCCACCTGCATTTTGAAGGAGGAGGTGCAAACTCTAAATAGTTTGTTGTATTGGTCACAGACCAGAGATCCTCCTGTGTCTGCACAAATCAACATAGGCCAAACTAAAGTACTAACAATTGCTCTGTGCTCCTTGGTCTCCACGTCCACGGAAAGCCAGGTTCCTATTTTTCTTTCTCTATTTGTTTTTTAATATTCCACCATCACCCTTGGATCCTGTTCTCCCTCAGGCCCCTCCACACTGTCACTGTTCATGGCAACAGCTAGAAACGACAGACTTCTGCCATCATTAGTTCCATGCATGACTTGGTGGTTGTGTTCTATTGCTTTCATGGCAGGCAACTATTTTTCTGATACAATTTTTGCAGCCATCTACATCTTTCAAAATAAGAATAGTGTAGCTCTGTTCTAATGAGGCCTCTTTCTGGGCCTGCATTCTGTGTGGTGGAACTGCCTTGGGATAGGGTCATTCTGACACACTGGGCACCAAACAAACCTGGAAGAAGCCCAAGGCAAACACACTTTCTATTTATTTTCCCTTTTTGCCGAGAAGCTTTTTAACAAGATTCCAGTGTTTGATGGAAGATCTGCTTCTCAAATGTTGATAGAAAAAGGTAGAACAAAGAAAAGACGTTGCAGGGTTTCATTTAAGTCAGCTCCACTTCATTAATACGCCTGTCAGAGAGGCGAACTTTAAGGAAAGAAAAAGCCTATTACACAAGCACTCCTCATTATCAGAAAAATGCTGTACTTCAACGGTATTGATAACTCAGCAATGGTGAATCAGGCACACTTAATTGCCCTTAAGGAGACAGGCCAACAATTGCAGATGAAACTCATGATTTAAGACAGTGTGGCATTATGAATGCTACTATATTAGTCTTGTACAAATGTTACAGTTTAAACGGAAGACATTCATCATAAACATGGTATAATATATTCTTAATATCCTTCCCACACACTAGGGAAGAAAATTATAGCTGTTCATGTATTCACATAGAAACAGTATTTAATTGACATAAGCATAAATTTAGATTCAATAGCAAAAAAATAGGAACTGATTTTTTTAATAGATTCATTTATTATGTACACAGTATTCAGCCTCCATGTATGCCCACCCGCCAGAAGAGGGCACTAGATCTCATTGCAGATGGTTGTGAGCCACCATGTGGTTG
>LOJH01016532.1:0-22777 GCA_001685095.1 Ellobius talpinus
ATGGTGATGGAGGAGGAGGTGGTGGTGGTGGTTGGTGGTGGTGGTTTTGAAACAGTCTGTGTAGGCCTGACTGACCTGCAGTATGCTAGATAGACCAGGTTGGTTGTGTCTTCTTTAACGCTGGGATTACAAGCATAAATCAGCAGGTGCAGTGGCACATGCCTATAATCCAGCACTCGAGAGGCAGGGCAGGCAGATCTATGTGAATTCAAGGCCAGCCTAGTCTACAGAGTGCGTTCCAACACAGCCAGGGCTATATGGAGAGACTGAGTCTCAAAAACAAACAAGTGTGAGCCTCCGTTCTCCATAGAAGAAACTCATAAAAAGAACTGACTCGTGAACCTGCAGAGACTGGCAAGTGTGCTCTGCAGACTCTGCTGGTAGGATGCAGACCTGCGAAGAGCTGAGGTGGCCACGGGAGCCCAGGGCTTGTCTGTGAGAGACCTCTGTGACTCTTAGAAGCATTGGCCTTGGAGGGACTGCTGGAGGCTCGGCCACATGATAGAGGACAATCTGCTTTCGTCAGAGTCCACCAGTTTAAACCCTGTTCAGAAGAGCCCACACAGACATCAGGCATACCGCTTAACCAAATTCGGGAACACCTGGACACTGTGGTGTGTTGACAGAGAATGAACCCACATGAGGTCACCACACTCAAGTTTAACCCGGTCTCAGAGCGCTTTGGATCCGTTTCCCTCTGACAGCAGGGATGCATCTGCAAATCCTGGCCGCGTTCTGTCTAGGATTGAACTTCCTCTCCAAGCAGGCATTCTAAAATTCAATTAACCACATTCATGACAAGAGAAAATACTTTTCCTGCTTCTTCCCCTTTAATCTTAAATATTGTGGTAAATCCAACTGCCATGCTCTAAAAAAATCCAATTCATCAACTGGAAAAAACTCAACACCATCTGATAAAATAAACTAATATAATCAGTAGGACTGAGAAGCCCTAAATGAGATTTTTTTAAAATTACTTTTCAGCACTGTTGTTATGCACTGTTGTGGGTCACTTGAAAGAGACAGGCCAGCATTCTAGGCAGAGGGCTCAGTTTCTCATGCAAATCACAGGAACCCTTCATGGTCTCTTCCAGAGAGATTCTTGGGACTATGGGATGTGAGAATCAGTAGGGACCCTCGTTATCCCAAGAGGTGGTTGCTACCTAGGAGTGATATCATCCTAACAGGGAACATTTGGCAAAGTCTGGAGACAAATGTTGTCACAGCTGGGAAGCTGGGGGAGGGACTAGTTGGTAGCATCCCCTTGCACAGAGAAGGCCCCACTCAAAAGGTCAGCAATGCCAACACCATCAAAGTCACATTGCCTGCCCTATTCTAGAAACCTCTAGTTTATTATAATGTAACCAAACAGCCAAAGGCAATTTCCTCTTGATCTGGAATCTTGAAAACACATAATCCGTTTCCGTGATGAAGGCACGTTCAGTGGAAGTGGCTGCCACCGCCTTCCCAGTCCTGGAAGCGCGGGGAGCAAATTGCTGTGATACAGATTCGCTCCTGGATGCGTTAGATAGAGCAAATCTCTTCCTTCTGGGAGAGCGTGCAGCAGAGCTACACTGTAATAGTTGTTTTCTTCGATGCTGATACAAAGAAGAACCGAGATAAATGTCCCCTGGTGGCTTCCTCAGCCAATTCACAGAGTGCAGGCGGGACAAGCTGACAGGCTTTTGGCTCAGCTATTTAAATTTTCTCTAAGAAAGGTCTCAAAGCCTCTTTCTGAATGGTTGCCACCTGTTTTCCACTGCGAACGGTGTGCGTTCAAGCTGATTAACCTCGGGGCCGTCAGGGCTCGCTGCAAAAAGACAAGCAGCTAAAGTCTCTCTGTAGAACGGGCTGGCTGCCGGGAAAGACGCTCGAGTGCCTGCAGGTAGAGGGGGCGTTGGCCTTGGCCTGGATCCCTGTCTTCTAGCAGAGCCCTCGTTTCTGTCCTGAGGAGCAAAGACTATTCAGGAACTGGAGCGGTAAGAACGAACACCTTTCCACCCCTGATACGGCACCAGTCACAGACCAAGGACATGACTTCACCCAAGTCAGCTTGGTGAACTATGAGATTCCTGGGCTTCCTCACAAGAGCATGGGTGAGGGCTTCCTCACATGAAGTGATACTTCATTTGTCTTTTAATAAATAAAGCTTGCCTGAAGTTCAGAGAGTGAAACAGTCGTCCTGGTCAACCTTACAGACCAGATAGTGGTGACGCACACCTTTAATCCCAGTAGCCACACTAGTTTACCACAGAAACTGGACAGCAGTATTGCATGCCTTTAATCCCAGCACTAGAGAGGAATATAAAACAGGAGGAGACAGCTCTCATGTAGTCTCATTCTGAAATTTCTGGAGGCAGGATCACCATTTGAGACTGAGGTAGAGGTAAGAGCCAGTGGCCAGCTGTTTTGCTTTTCTGACCTTCAGGCTGAACCCCAATATCTGTCTCTGGGTTTTTATTAACCCTGCCACACTCACAGGTGTGCAGGCAAACGCTTACTCACAGGTCCATGGGTGAGTTGGCAGTTGTATCACTGAAAGCCAACCCCAGCACGGGTACCACTCATGAAAGCTGCATCTCCGGAGCTCCTTCCACAGCCTGCAGGTATCGCTAAGATTCTCCTCTCTACTTACATATCCCTGGGGAGGTTGTCCTTTCTTCTGAGTTCTCCTAACTTTCTTTTGTTGTTTGATAAGCCTCCCCTTTCTCCCTCCAGGAGGAGCAATCTACTGGAGCCAATCTAGCCCACAGAATTCTTGGGGAGAGTGCTCCACTTAGCCCCACACCACCTGAAGACAAACATGGAACTCGGCTTCCTTGACAGCCCCCTGCAATGAAGTCGTATGGCCGCTTTAGTTTCAGCTGCTAGGGATGTCTGCACAGCCATAAAAGACAAGTTTCAGAGCACCGGATAAAGCAAGCTGTAAAAGTCTACTGCTTTCTCATCAATTTTACTCCCCACCATGATGCCGCCTCCACCTTTGCCTGACAAGACCGGAAACCTCCTGAGGCATGCTTCATCTCAGACCTTCAAAGTAAGAAGATGGCAAAACAAGAACAATTGTGAAGAAACAAGCTAAAACCTGAGGTGCAGTTCCGTGCCGTGCAAGAAGGAACCCTCTTTGAATGACTTGTAGTGTCCTTCCAATGATTTGCCGTGGCCTTCCTACTCATGTAACACCCCGGGGGTGCTAACATTACTGATGACAGCCGACTGCCCCTCAGAAACCAGCTGCTTTGGTGTCACAGCTAGAAGTACTTTCCCAGCTTAATACTAACATTCTTCAAGGTAGCAAGTTAGACTAGTTAACTCTTCTTAAAGGCATTCTCATCACAAAGGAAAAAAAAAAGCCCAGTTTTCCCAAGAGGGTTGGAATGATGGCTCAGGAGTAAAGGTGCTTACTGAAAAGTTCGATCCCCAGATCACACTTAGAGCTAGGAGAGAACTGACAATACAGAGTTGTCCTCTGACCTCCACGTGTGACCTGTGGCATGCATGTCCACACATATCACGTGCGCGCGTGCGCGCACACAAACACACATGCACACACAGTAATTTTTTTAAAAGTTAGCCCAGAAAAGGACAACAAAACCAAAAGACCATTACATTGCGGGGGGGGGGACAATTAGCATCCCTAAGAAGGTGATCTAGCATCAATTCAGTGAAGAAATTATTTTCTTCAATGCCATCTAGTCAACCTAAACGTAAGGAGATGATAAATGGAGGGCACTTATTTGCTTTGTTCAAACAACGTAAATGTAACGCCGTATTTCGTTGATCACAGAGACGCTGAACTAGACAGATCACAGTAAGTCTAGGGCTACACCACCACTGGGATCAACCACGCAGTGCCACCATCATCGTTAGCATCTCATCAGAACCCTCAGTCCACCAACGCTGTCTCTGTCTTCATCATCTCCATCTTTATCAACCTTCCCACATTCGTTGACCTTACTAAGCACCAGGCCTTCCCAGCAACCCTACTTGCTACACTTTGTCATTTTGCAGACGAGAAAGACAAAGTTTAGTGAAGTCAAAGCCTGGCTCACACAGTTAGGTGGCAAAGCTTTGGTTAACCTAACACTAAATTCTATGCTTTCAAATGCTAATCCTTCTTCCCCCCACATCTCTCAAGACAAGATATCATGCTAGCCCAGGCTATCCTCAAATTCACAAATTTATTATATAGCCCTAGCTTACCTCTTACACTGGCTCTCTTGCCTCAGGCTCCCCTGTGCTGGCATTATAGGTATGCACCACCACACCCAGCTGCCCAGCACCAAAGTACAGGCTTTGAGACTGAACACCTAGCTGCTTCTCAGCATCTCCTTTTATTAGTACCAAGACCTCCTAGGTACTTGTCCTCTTTGTCTTCAGTTTTCCCATCGGTAAGATGGGAATAGTAGCAGTCCCTGTATTTCAGTATTCTAACATACATGGTCTGTGGAGAAGATACTTTTTAACTGTATTGTTGTTATCTTTTACAAGGAGTTGGCCCTAACCTGACCTGATACAGATGCTCAAAAGGCCCAAGTTTCCTCTTAAAGAATGAGGAGATACTGCTACCTCCTTGCTCCCTTTCAGCTTCTCTATGGAACCATGAGGAAAAACAGCCGGAGGCTCCCTGCAAGGAGGATGCTCTAGTGTGTGACCTGTTTCACTACAGATTGTCCAGTTTCACACAAGAGAGGATCTTCAAAGGGTGTGTGAGAGAAAGGAGGAGGAAGAGTCAGGGACGAGGCTGTGGGGAGCCAGGGCCAGTGGGGATGTCTCTGGGGATGACATTTCCCTAAGCTTGCACCAGTTCCGCAGCACTGGACGTGAGCGCTGCTCCCAGTTCTGCTTCAGCTTCCTCCTCCCTTCCCACATCCTGACCTTGAGGACTGGAAGGGATCAGACAGCCTCCTGTGGGTTCTTCTTTCTTCAGCATGGAGCCAGATATATAGTGACATCTCCACCTACAGGTAAACGATTCAGAGCACCTCGCTGACACCAGAGTTCACACAGGCTGGCTGAGACCAAGTGGGTCTAGCCTCTGTCTTCCCAGAGGATTAGAATTCAGAAAGCCTTTGAAACACACATCTCTTTCTGCTCCCTACGGGCCATATTTTGCTACCCAATTCTCCATCAGGTATCACTGGGGCTCTTGAGAGATATCCCCGATGGTCTGAAAGGCTTGAAAGCAGAGGAGCTTTAGAGACTCCCTGAGCATCCCAAAGACACTGGACACTGAGTCTATGCTCAGAGTCATTCCCAGAATGCTACTCTCCGGGACTCAAGAATGCCTTCAGGATTCATGGCTTCACTAACAAAACACATATCACAGAGGAAAAATGTAATCAAGACTGGCCTCCAGTCTGACTGCCTCCAAAGGCTTCCTCACACAGCTTAGAATATGCATGGTGTCATTTGGTTTAATTAAGCAAGGCAAGCATCTTCTTCCCCGTATGCCTTTCTGGGAGAAGAGCCAGGCTGGGTCTAATAAAGCTGGGTATTTTCCACATTGTGTCTTCAACTGAGCTGACTTAGCTGGTTTTTATTATTGTCCAACATTCTCCTAGCAAAATGCCAGTGCCCTTATTAACATGGTCCAATCTGCAATGTCCAGGCAGGCATTTCATAGGACAGTCACCAAGTCCATGCTACTGTTTGGCGAGCCCCTTCTCTGACTCCTGGGTAGAAGGGGTAGATAGGCAATGGGAGCCTTCCTATGAGAGTTCACAGCTGGGAATGATGGGAGCTTTCTGCTGGCAATGCTGGGTGCCAGAGAGAGAAGCGAAGAAAGGAACAGGATGACCAAACAGGACAGGGCCATGAGGCCACAGTGAGGTAAGGGGTTCCCATTATGCCCATGGGCTAGAGGAGAAGCGAGCCACGTGCTAGATTTCTGGTGTGGGGCTGGGTCATCTGGCTGAGGTGGAGCCATGAGTGTGGTCCAGCTTTTGTCCAGTCTGCCTCTGGGCTCATGGTTTTCAAAGGACTCTGCTCACAGCCTGCGGACACAGTACACACAGTGGGACAACTGCTACTCAGGAAACCCAGGAAGGACAAAGATGTCACCTCCGGCTTAGTGGGTGCAGGGGCAGACGGTAGGGGACATAAGAAGGTAGGGTGTCGGGAAGACTGGTGGGGCCTCTGCTCAGTGGCCAGCGCAAACCAACAGAGCACTGAGTGGATGGAGGCTGTGTGAGTGACAGACCTCCAAGATCTGAGCACCACTGGCTCAGGGACAAAAGATTCCCATCTGCGAGGAAGAAAAACTATTGTTGCATCCTTATGACATCACGGGCGCAGGGAGCGCAGGAAGGGCTGGGAGCAGGGGACAATGGGAGATCTGACTGCCTGTGGTACTGCTGGGAGATGATAGAGACTTCAGGAAGTGGGCCCTAGCAACTGGGAGTGCGTCCTTGAATAGGATCTCTCTTATCTTATTGGTTGCCTCCTCCCCTCCCTTCTCCCTCTTCTACAGCTTCCCTTCCCTGATGTTCTGCCTCATCATGGCCCCAACACAACAGAGGTGTACATAGCTCTTCCTTTAAGTTGATTTTAAGGTATCACTGTGTCTAGTAGCCATACTCCAATCTACTTTTTGTGTTTTATATTGCTTTGGTTTGGTTTTTGTCTCATTGATTTTCTTGTTTTAAGTTTGTTTGTTTTGATTTTCAGGTTTTGGTTTTTGTAGCTTTCTTTGTTTTTTTTCTTTGAGAGGGAATAAGAATGTGAATTTGGGTGGGAAGGGATGTGGGGGGATCTGGGAGGAGTTGGGGAGAGGAAAGAATATGATCAAAATATATTGTATGGAAAAAATTCAATTAAAAAAATTAAACAGAAAGTAAAATGCCTTATTTCCGTCTACCTAACAAATACTGTTTCTTTATTCATACAAACTATTTATATGTATATCAAAACAGGATATTTTATTATCTCTAAAGGGTAATATCCAAGAGCATTTAACATTCCATCAGTGAGGAGATGGCTAACCAATCATAGTTCGCTTCCACTCTGGACTTTTATACAGTAAAGAAAATGGAAGAGATCTAAAATGTTCCCTGTAAACAGTATGTTCACAAAACCACATGGTCAATGACAGGGACCTTGTTTGACAACAAAGGAAAAACACTTCAAGGACACAGTTCTAGGGGCTGACTTAGTGATTAAGAACACTTGTGGGGGGAAGGAAGACAACTTGTTCTTGCAGAGGACCTGGATTTGATTCCCAGTACTCACATGATGGCTCACAACCATCTGCAACTCTAGTTCCAAGGGATATCATATCATATTCTGACCTCTGAGGGCACCAGGCACACACACAGTTCAGATGTACATGCCAACAAAACACCATCTCCTAGGGTTTCTATTGCTGTGAGGAGACACCATGATCATGGCAGCTCTTATAAAGGAAAAACAGTTAATTGGGGCGGCTTAGTCCGTTATCATCACAGTACAACATGGTAGCGTGCAGGCGGATCTGGAGCTGGAGTGTTCTACATCTTGGCTTGCAGGTAACAGGAAGTGATCTCAGACACTGGGCATGGCTTGAGCACCGATGAGACCTCAAAGCCCACCCCCACAGTGACACGCTTTCTCTAACAAGGCCACATCCACTCCAACAAAGCCACACCTCCTAAGAGTGCCACTCCCTTTGGGGACCATTTTCTTTTAAATAACCACACACTGATATACATAAGATAAATAAATTTTCAAAAAAATTAAAACCACAGCTCTATACAGTATAAGCTTGTGTCTACATGTAAGGGACAACATTCATTTATATGCATATGTATACACACACACACATATATATGTATGTATACATGCATATGTATGCACACATACACATTAATCTGTGAGTGTGGGTAAAGTCCCGAAGTTTAGGAAGGATATTGAGAGGGTAATAGCAGGAAATGAAGGATGGGGTTCAGGCAGTACACATGGGACATGAAAGAAGACAGACAGCTAATGTTTTTCTAGTTTCACAGTGCATTTGTGATTTCAACTTTCTGTGCATTGAAGCAGCAAGAACTATTTTGCATTTCAAAAGAATCCAGCATATGTTATTCCTCTGAGCCAGTGAGTGTGGAAGCTAGGCTTCCTTTAATTCCATTGACCATTCATGAAAGAGGAATTAGACATGACTAGTTACACGGACCCAACTTAAGTAAAATGGTTTGTAAAAATTTGCTCTGGGGTAGGGGTTTTGTAACCTGATTTTTTTCTTTTTTTCTTCTATTCAAAACTGTATCAATGCTATTATAATGTTATTTGACATATAAGTTGTGTTATATGTAAAATACAGTTTTTAAAAATAAAGACACATGGCTGGAGAGACAGTTCAGCTGTTACTGGCACCTCTTCTAAGGGTCCTATGTTTGATTCCTAGTACCCACATGGCGGCTGGCAGCCACCTGTAACCCATTCCAGAAGATCTGAGAGCACCAGGCATACAAGACACTCATATACATAAAGTAAAAAATAGTAAAATAATAAATTTTTAATGAGAAGTTAAAATGAAGCTCCAGCTCTAGAAGGATCACACAGCTGCTCGGGAGCAGCCTCGGGTGCTGGTGCTGAGGAGTTCCTTCCTCACAGACCCCTTCACCATGGTTTCTTGTCCCCCCCCCTCAGGTTGGCTACCTTTGGTTCTGTGAAAACTACTTTTTAATATTTTAAACAAGCTGTGCTGATACATAAAAGTAGGACATGCTGAAGAGGCAGAGGCAGGAGGATCACAAATTTGAGGCCAACCTGAAGTACACCTTTAGACTGGGAAGACGGCTGTGAGCAAAGGGAGCTGCCAAGCCTGGTCACGTGAGTTTGATCTCCAGTAACTGCCTGGTGGAAGGAGAGGATTAGCTTCCACAATTGTCCTCTAACCCAGTACACCAAAGGCAAGTGTGTCACACATGTGCACACACACACATGCACACACATGTGCACACAAATAAGTCATAAATATAAAACTACATTTCTAAATTATTTTTAAAACTCCACAAAGAAACTTTAATTAATGATTAAAAAATCCCTGAATGATAACACATATAATGTGCCACTCAGGTAAAGGGAGACAGGAAACCTGGGGTGCCTTCTGTCTGAGAGGTGTGCCTTCTGGAAGGGGTGGACCATGGTCCTTGTGAGGTACAAGGAAGCACTCATGAGAAACACCCATGAAAATAAAGGGGAAGAATGTGAAAATGTATAGAACTGCTTTAACCAAAACAAATGACAGGAAAATACCATACATTTGATAGTATTTTAAAATAATTTATTCAAATATCACAATTTTATACCATAATGTTTATTTTATAGGTGATTTTTTAATTCTTTTTACCATTGGTTTATTTTTTCTAGTCTCTTTTTTCTACACTTTTACAACAGAATGTCATAAGTTGAAAGAGAGAAATACATTCTTCCTACTGAATAATATATCACATTTAACTTCGAAATTACATAACTTGTCTATCCAGAATTGAAGCTGCTGGGGGGTGGGGGGTCACACTTATTAGTGGGTCCCAAGGTCCCTGAGGTTTAAATAGGAAAATATCCTATTATAAACTGTAGCAAAAAACTCATCTCAAAATAAACCACTCTGGAATTTACAGTGATATCCACATTCAACATCTGTACAGCATCCAAAAACTCACAGGGGGATTAGGATGCCAAAGGAAATGGCTTCACATTCAGTAAACAGAGCTCAAACCAGAAGGCAGACCCTGAACCCTGGCGGTGCAGAAGTCGGCTCTATCCCTCACCGTCAGTCTCCCACCGCTGAAAGCAGAGACTCTCACACACCAGCAAATTCTAGGCCCAACTCTCTTCTTGTTGTTGCTTGTTTTTAGAATTATCATTTGGACCAAGAAAGTTCCAGTCATTGTAGGCTTCGCCATCACTCGGATGGAGCTCTGGGTTCTAACTCCACAGCAGGCCCCAGGTCGGTGGTGGAGAGGATGACAGTGCCACTTCTGGACATGTGGTGTACCCAGAGTCACACCGTTGTGAGCTAGTTTCTAGAACTTTTTAACTGGTGTGTGTTAGGCGCCTGATTTACTACTCCTCAAATCCATACAGGGTCAGGTCAGCACAGCCTGCTGCTCTACCTGGGATGGACAGCTTCACGTCTCTGCCATCTACGTTCTCTTTCTAAACAATGCAAGTCACGTGACAGCCAAGAGAATGTTTTCAAAACCAGAACTAGCCAGCTGATCTAATGCCAAGGCAGACTGGAAAATCCCAATGCTTCCTTAGAGTACCATTCTGTTCTAGGGTGTTCACCTGTGTCAAGTCCCACAGAATATACTCCACCCCCACCCCCCGCAAGCAGGACAGCAGCTCTGGGAGGCCATGGGAGCTCTCTAGGGGGGTGCTCTTGGGTCTGGGCCCCTCACAATTGACATGCATCAAAGCCAGAGTTGACCCATACGCAACTGGGTTATTTGCTCTTAGCCACCTGGGACAGCACCATTTCCTAGTAGGACAGCCTAGGGTGTGGAAACTCCAGCCAAGTCAGGCTTCACACTGTTTGGGGACTCTGGGTAGTCCGCAGGCCTTGCAATCCGCCTGAGTACACACCTTAAACAGGCAACAGAGACTCTCCCTGAGGGCCACCATGAGCCACTGCAGCTAGGACATTTACATGCAGAGTTCTCTGGCCCTCCAGCTTTCACTTTTAAGTGGATATCATACACGGACCCCATTAATATAACCTGCTGCTGAGGGCGGCCAGCGCACAACAGGGGTTCACCTTTCATTATGGTCTTACTTCAGGTTGGGGCAAGGCGTGAAAATTGCGTGTGTAGCACCTGGCCTCCAGCAGCAACACCTGAAAACCAGCCAAACCAATCCAGCCAGACCAAAGCAGGTAGCATTCCCAATAGCACTGCTAAGTCTTTAAATAATAACAATCAATAAAATAAAGCCTCCAGAGAAATTTTCAGTCATGTATCAAAAATGTTAAGGAATAGACATGTGAAGTTGGGGGCTGAGGATTTAGCTCAGTGGTAGAGCGCTTGCCTAGCAAGCACAAGCCCTGGGTTTAGTTCTCAGCTCAAAAAATAAATAAAAAGTAAATAAACATGTGAATTTAATAGCAAATAAATGAATAGCGGACTCGGGTTACATAGATGTGCAGAGTTGGCCAGGGTGACTAAGAAGTGGCTTTTCATTCTTTGTGGCAAACTTTACCCTCTCTCTGACAGCCCTAGTTATTCTTCTGTTGTGTGACTTTGTTGTTTCTTTAAGGATCCACTGTGCTCAGTGTTCCCGCCTTCACGCTCTAGAAGCTGTGGTCTTTCACATTGTTGACCGGCTTGAAGGGGCCAAGGGCTGGCAGCACAGATCAGAACCCAGACAGTGACCAGCACTGGAGAACTCACGGGGAACCTGCTGAAATTTCCCAGTTGCTTGAAAAGCCCCCTCACCGTATGAGAGGAGGGAATTTACGGTGAGACACCGTCACTCTGGGGAGTAACTGTGGATGCTTCCAGACTCCTGGGGACTGGAGCCAGCCCCCTCCCCACAAGCCTCTATCTTGTCTATAACAGCCTTAGTGCCACTCCAGAGACCTGGTTCCAGCTGCCAGCTGGGATGGAATGGGCACAGGCCTCTTGGCACACCCTTTCTGAGTCTATAAAACCCAGTTTCTAGCCCACATCATGAATCCTCTCTTTCTGGATGTGTGAGATGAGTCTGGGGAATCCAAAGCTGAGATGGAAAACACCTTGCCAGTCTGACTTTTCCTGAGGTGTCAGGAGTGGCCCAGGAGCCTGGACTGAGCTAAGAAGGAGGTGCAGTCTCTACTGCCACCTATTGTCCTGCTCCAGAACAGCAAGCACACTGCCCATGGGGGTCATTGACTGACCAAGGGTACAGAGTGTACCTCATCCTTCCTTCCTGAGGAGCCCGATCCTTCCTGAGGCACTCTGTGAGCTCCCGTACAATGACTGTGGCCATCTTATCCTAAAAGCAAGGAGAATAGACCAGGGGCTCAGAGAACAGCTCTGGGGGGTGGGTACAGACTGTCCTTCTGGGCATCGGTCACCTCTGCCTACCTGGAGGCAACTGTTAACATGAGGGTCACAGCTAGAAGCAGCAGCTGAGAGACACAACTGTGGTGTCATACACACAGCCATTCCTACTGCCGAGGTCCCCATAGTCCCAAGATCTCCCTTAGAAACAACAGCTTTGACACTTTCTTGGAAATATTTCTTTCATCCAGTTTAACCCTAATTGACTTCACCATCAAAAAAAATTAAACTACACTTCAACTTCTCCCCTAACTATATTTATGTACAAATCCCTGAGAAGACACCTGTCCACTTGGAATTCACTATTTACAATTAATACACACAAGGCCAAGCAGACCCCCAGGCCTGTGCCTCGGCTCTGCCAAGTCAGGAAAGCAGACCAGGTCTCATTTCCAAAAGCAGAAGGCAGAGCCAATGTCCTGTTGTCACAGCCCTACCCTCTGTCCTCTCCTGGGGATCTAGAGATCTCTGCTGATGTCCTGTTGTCACAGTCCTGCCCTCCGCCCTCTCCTGGGGTCTAGAGGTCTCACCCTCATAGTGCAGTGGGAAAAGCAAGGGTTTTCTCAAGAGCCTTTGTTTCCCTGCCTTTTTAGACCTAAGGTCAGACTGTCCTATTGTATGGTGTTTCGGGGAAGGCTAGTGGGAGAGCTCTTGTTGCTCAATGCCTAATGGCACCAAGTATGAAGGATTAAGATTAAGTCAGTACCACCCTCACTCTCCCTCACAGTATAAGACAGACCTCAGCAAAGGGCTTCCAAATCAGTCTGTAATATTCTGAATCTATAGCTACCAAGTAGTTACATTAAATATCCAAATAAAGTGCATGTGTGACTGATATGCTAAGTCTCAGTTGGGATTTTTTTTAATGCTTTGGAGCTAAAAGAAAGAAAGGTATAGAGAGAAACCTTACACTGAGAGGTTGGCACCCAAGGCAAATCCCATCCTGGCCTGAGTCCCCACATATTGGAAGTTCTACAAACTTGGCGTGGGGATGAACTGAACATTGGGGCTCATCAAGGGGAAACTGTAACTCAAAACACACAAGGGACTCCCTGGAGGAAAGGGCCACCTGAGTGTAGATCACTGCAGGAAAACCTTCCCCAAACTGCTGTCTAGTATCCAGGGTGTCCCACCTGTCCTAAAAGTCATCTGTCTGCCCCTCAACAGTTTGCAGCATCCCTGCCCTCTGCACCTTGGACATTGTTAAGGATACCCACATTTGTTTCTTCCTGGGCATATATGATTGTGTTTCTACTACACATTTGTTAAATCTGCCCCCTGCTAAATAACTGTTTTCCTCAAATCACCTGGAGGATGGTCTGTCTATCCAAGCCTCTTGCTTTAAATGAGTTTGGTCCCAGCAACACATGCCCTTCTGCAATGGGCCATGGTCACGTTCAATGATCGAACGGATGATGATGATGACGATGTTGACAGCAATCGGAACAGAAGGTTAAAGAAATGAAATGACAGGAAGGAAGACTTCCATCTCACCTGCTCGTTTTGAACAGAAGTCAGTGCCCTCATCAAGTAGAAGCAGACATTTGGCATCACTCAAGTCAATAGGAAAAGCCAGCTGTGTCCATGGGACACAAGAAGGCAAAAGCCAGAATCCAAGGGTGAAAGGGGAGAATCCCAGAGTTCTGTGTGATTCACACAATCATTACAAGTATTTATTGCTAGAGGCAGCATTTTAAACAAAGGTCTCCAAACACAGGTATTAAAACTTTAGCCTTAATTACAAAGAGCCCATCACTTGTAAAATGCTGCAGTTTTTCATAAATAACAAAATACAAAAGTGTGCGAAAATGCCCTTTGATAAATTAGGTTTTTTAATTCTTAATTGGGGTCCTCTAAGGGGTGACTTCTGGTAAACTGCCCTTTGGGTGTATAGACTGCTCAGGGAACTACTTTTAAGCAAAAGCCATCCGTACTCTTCAATTCTGTCTTGGGAACAATGGGGAACCTGCTTCGTGAGTCTAGGAAAGAATGACCCAGAGGTTGTGTAATGCAGCAGAGAGGGGCACCCCTCTCCATGGTGCTGTCTACACCACCCGCAGTCTCCCAGCTGGATCCCTGCCCTGCCTCCCACACCAGGCACACACGCAGTGGGTATCACGGCCCCTTCACGTCCTTTTCCTCCAACGTGGCGCCCGCTTTTCCTTCTGAGCCTCTGCCTGGCGTTTCTTCTCCGCCTCCTCCGCCTTCCTCTTCTCCTCCTTGGCCTCCTTGTACCGCCACTTGGGGATCTGCAGGTGGACACTGTCCTTGGTGTTGCCTTTGGGGGCTGGGCGCTCCGGCTGGAAGGTGGGCGCAGGGGCCTTGCTGATGCGCACCCTGGGAACCACCACTCCTGGCCGCACGCTGCTCCTCCGCAGCAACTGCAAGGGCAGGAGGCTGGCCTTCCGCGAGACAGGGGCAGGAGTGGGTCCTGGGACCCCAGAGGACTGGGATGACCAGGGATTCACTGTGGGAGTCCCCAAAGTCTGGGATTGTAGTTCAGAGCTATCCTGAGCATAAGTGTCCGGGTTCCCCCTAGCTGCTAGGATTTCCTGTACTGCCGGGCGCCATTTCCCCACACAGGGAGGGTTTTCCGGGCACACAGTCTGGCAGACGACAGCAATGGCGGGGCTATAAAGGCTTGTAGTCATCCTAACCATGTGATCAAGGACACCTCCATCCGCCAGACCCTGGCCTGAGCGGGAGGTCAGAGTGGACCGCAGGAACTCTGTGAATCTCTGAAAGCAGTTTTTGGAACGTGCTGGTTTCAAGAGTGCCTCAGCGGGAAGCGGCAATTCTGGCTTGTACTTGTCCCCAAACTGCTCTGGGCAGGGCCGCTCCATCAGCCTCTGCATGACACGTACAGCCTCCACTCGGCCAGTGTATGCAGCCCACTCCTGTGGTGACATCCCACGGCGGGGATCCCTCGCTTGAACATCTGCCCCTGAAAAACAAAAACACACATTGCCCCAATGGGTCAGGCGGCCAGAATGCTCTTCCACAGATGAAGAATGGTGGCAGAATCTGGAACAGTTATGCTGGTTAATTTTGCATTCTCTTGGCTAGGCCAGAGTAACCAGTGGTTTGACCAAATCCTGAGCTGGGCACAAGCCTGGAGAGATTGGACTCAGAGTCACAATGGTTACTTTCCAAACGTGGTGGAGCCTCATCCGATCAGCTGCAGGGTGTAAGAGCAACCAGAGGTTTCCTGGAGCGCAGAGCTGGTTGCTCCTGTACACCCCCTGTCAATTTCAGACTCCCCAGTCCCCACGATTACATAAGACAACTCATTAAGATGAACCACTTATGTGCCCTGTTGGCTGTTTCTTTAGAGACAATGGTCACTCCCTGGAAAATCTCTCTCCCATGTCCCCTTCCCCAAAAGACACTGCAGACTTAAACCCCAACTCAGCTGAGATCCGCATACATTCCAACTGCTGCCTACAGAAATGGATGCAGAACTGCAGTTCGGTTCATCTTGGTCCAATTTCAGCTCAGCATAGTTAAAAATCATGCAGGAGTCCAAGTCCCATTACTCTCCGCTGGCAAAGCATCCAGAACTAGGGCAATTATCTAGTCTGTGAGCTTCCCAGGGACCCAGTCAGCATCGGCACCTTCATTTAGATCGCACACAGACCCACGTGTCTAACATGGTGGCTGATCAGTTGCTCTGAGTCAAGAGCGCGGGACTCAGCCACCTCCCCACCCTACAGGCTCACATCAGCCTCGTGGCCAGAAGACCACCTCCCTGCTAAAAGCTTTAGTCCTGCGACACATTAAAGAATACCAGTCTTCGGAAAGTGGCAATTACTTGGAACTGGAATTCAGGAGGAACTCATTAGCTAGAGAACAATTTATAAACTAGGAAAATGGAAAGGGGGCAGTAAAAATGCCACTGCAAAAATAGATGACACATTAAACCTTAATTAATTGCATGTCACTTTAAAAGGGAACAAACTGCGAAATTAAAACTTTAATGAACACTGCAAGAAAGAGACATTTTTCAAAGGCTAATGAAAAGTGAAAGGAATGGCTGTCCAGAGCTTAGCCATCTTCCTCCTACCTTTTAACATGATCAGAAAACAAATGCTGTAAATCAAGAAGACGAGCCAGTTCTACTACAGCAGCCCCGGACCCGGAGGCATCAAGATCCATGTTAGTGACCCACTTCCTCAGGAAACTGCTGCTAAGGGTAACAGCAACTAAACTATGACACAGCTGTCCCTGGCCTCCACAAGGGACTGGACCAAAGACCCCCACTGGATACCAAATTCTGAGGTGGCTCAGGTCCCACATATAAAATGGCACATTTGCATAGAACCTATGCACATCAGCCTACATACCGATACACTGAAACACCTCCTGATTACCCATAATCCTAACTCAATACAAATGCTATCTATCATTGCTGATAGGGGATGGCAACAAAAGAGGTCTGATCATGGTGTGTGTGTGTGTGTGTGTGTGTGTGTGCGCGCACGTGCGCGCGCATTCCATCAGAGCCAGCTGAACCCACAGATATAGACTCTAAGACATGGAGCTGGAAGAATGTGTTGTAGTACTGAGGATTGAACCTAGGACCTTGCACATACCAGGCAAATGCTCTATCAACCTAAAAGATGATTCACACTTTACATTGATACCTTTCAAAGAGTAACAGGAACTTGGGAAATGCTGCTGGACCCATCGCCTTACAGTGGCTCATCTGAGTTCCACTCCTAGCCAGCATCATTTCACCCACTGAACAAAACTGGAGACATGACTTGGACTCTCACTGTGGTGGCTACTGGCTACCATGCACTATGCTGTAAGTTACCTGTACAAAATGCTCTACTACACTCAAGAAAGCGTTATACTCAAATATACACACTACATCATGATTGGTCTAACCTAGGCTTGCTAAATGTTGAAAGTACTGGAATTTTTGGGCAGTTACTTCTTTGTTATGGGGTTAGCCTGTGCACTGTGGGAACTCAAATAACACCTCTGGTCTCTGACTAAAAGATGCCAGTAGTAGCCCATTTGCTGTGACAGCCAAACTCTTCTCTGGCCATTATCAAATATCACCTAGGAGACAACATTGCCAATCTCGGAATCACTGGTCCAACATAAGGACTATGGTCCCGTTTCCCAGCCAGCCAGCCTCCTGTGGCCCAGTACCCAGGAGGGATCAGTAAGCCCTAATGAGTTGTTTGCCTCCTGCTGATATTGATTTCTACCTGAAACACAGACCAGGGACCCAGAGGTCTGGTGACTCCCACAGAAACAAGGTGTCAAAGGGGCTGGTAAGATGGTAGGGTGGATAAAGTGTTTACCACATGATCATGAAGACCTGAATAGATTCCCAGCCCATGTAAAAAGCCAGGCACTGGGCATGTTGGAGAGCACCTATAATCCCAGTGCTGGGAAGGCAGAGACAAATCAAGCTAAATCAGAAAGCTCCATGTTCAGCAAGAAACATTGCTCAAAAAGCAAGGTGGAGAGCAAAAGAAGACACTAAACACCAACCTCTTACCTCCACACACATTCACATGTATGCACACCCATGCACCAATGTGCACACATGCATGAACACACACACACACCAATGTGCACACATGTATGAAAACACACACACCAATGTGAACACATGTATGATCACACATACACATATACACACCAACGTACACACATGTATGTATACACACACACACGAGCAAGGTGATAAGTCGACAGACTAAGGAGAACTGGTGGACAAAAGAAAAGAAGCAGGGTCTGTGATGTCATGGAACCCAGGTCAACCCTGGGTAGGATCTGCTGACCCCATGGCTTCTACTGAGCTGAGAGAAACCGATGTCTGCCTTCTTTAAATCATTCCCAGGATGGGATATTTTGTTACTGGAACCATCGAAAGCAAGCACTATGGAGAACAGGTGGGCCTTCTATCACTCGGTCTCAGGAACACTCTCCCCCGGGAGGTGTGAAGACTCAGGCCCAGAGGGCCAATGAGAGGGAGACGGAGTAGGAAGCAGGAATGTGCCACTTCCTTTTTCCTTTTCTGTCTGTCCCAGTATATACCCTCCATGTTATCTGTCCTACAAAACCCAGCTGAGGTTTCCCTCCTGGCACTGCAGACCAGTCTTTGACATCATTGCCAGTGTGCCTGCTCTGACTATAACTTAGGCCCTGAAAGTACAGTTAATTATGACGCAAGGGCCACCTTCCAACACAGTGGGGATGGCAAGTCTCCCGTGACACTCAGCAAGAGGGGACCTGGCACTACCGGGAGGTCAGCCCAAGGATACACCGCACAGCTTACCCAGGCCTTCAGCTGGCATTCCTGGGGGGTCAGAGCCTCTCATAGTCCAGGCTGCCGTCCAGTGGCCCACAAGGGAACCATCACTCTCACCTCCCTCCCCTCAGTGCCTCTTCCTAAGGTCACATTCTACAAAAACTACTCCTTGGGTCTCTTCAGTGCAGAGTCCCAGTGGTCATCTTCCGGGCTCATAACTTGAACAGGAAATTTCTGTCTTCCATAAACTGAAAGCAACTTCTGTGTTGACACAAATCGGCTGGTTTTTAAGAAGCAAGCCTTGAGGGTTTGTCTAAGAGGAGAGCACACACACACAAGGACTAATGTCCGCAGTGTGCTCCTCACTTCCCTTTCAATCTGTTTGGTTCCCAAGAACCACAGGGGGATTCTAGACTTCACATTCTTCCTCCTGAGCCTGCAGCAATTACATCACACTCCAGGAATAAAGTGAACTCTGTTAAGCGGGTCTGGAACCTAGCAACCTCCATGGGGGGTAAGAAATCACATCGTTGACACAGCTCCTTGGAGCCACTTACGGAAATAGACCTGTCACGTCGACGCATTAATATTCCAGAGGGTTAACAAGGTGCCACATGTCCCTTTCGATGCTTATCAGAATGGCTGACATTATCAGGAAGCCTGTCCAAACAGCCACCGGGTCTGTTTGCAGAACTGGCTGCATCTGTCATTAAATTCAGAGTTCTGATAATCCTAACATTATTTTATCCTACCTGACAATGCAGATAAGGGCTGCCCTGTGCCCGTGTGTTGCCGACTGTGGAAAAAGCTAAAGGGTTTAGGAGGTCAGCCAATTCAATCATTCATCATTCTAGGAGAAGTGGTTACAACTGAACGTGATAAAATTGCAAGCCAGAAACTCAAATCTGGTGTTAAAAGCACTCAGGAATCAAAGAATCCTGAATTATTAAAAAAAAATAGAATGAGATACATGTGTTTTACACTAGTATGTAGTATTGTATGTGCCTTTTTAATAAAATAACCATAGGCTAATTCTGTAGTCTGCTTCTGAGTCACTGTCTTCTGCTGTACTTAAATGCACTCTATACTGAGGGGTTAATTTCAAGAAAAGCCCAGGCAACTGGTACCTAGGAATACCTCCATTTTCCTAATACTATTGTATTTAAATGGTAATAAGAAATCAAAATAGTGGCGAGTATTTGAAAATATCCCAGCAGGCATCCTTACTGCTGTCTAACAAACCCAGGGAGGCCACACGGTTTCCTTTAAAATACATCTCCTCTAAAAGGAAAGCTCAGCTCAGCTTCCTGATAATTATAAGGTAAGACAGGTGCAAACTAGAACATTCCAGAGGCTAAGCACTCCAGTCAGACTTCTCGGGGAGCTCAAATGCACCCTAAGGGAGGTGGATTCCAGAGCGAGCTGGCCAAGGAGGAGGACGGCATCCAAGAACAGGAAGGTCTCTTCCTCCTATTTTTTTTTAATTTATCGTATCCCACTTTAATTAATTGTATCTGTGGCTCTTTGTGGGAGACAACCACATACCTGGGGGTCATCTGGCAATATTTGTGAGCATTTTTGGGATGTCCCAGCTGGACGGTGCTCCAGTCATCTGGTAAATGGAAGCCCTACGTTGGCAAGATGGCCTCCACAAGGACCAAGCTAGCTCCACGTGTCACTAGTGTCGAGAAGTTACGCTCTTCTCAGCACAAACACCTCATCCCAAGGATGATTTTCAAAGAGAAAACTATGCTCTATTTTTCATTCATTCACAAGTAACTCCTGACTGTGTAAATGTACCAACAATGAAAGCTGATTTTATCCAGCGTGTATTCACAGCTTGCTCCAAGGTAGGCACCCTGTTCTCACGTGAACAAAATCCCACCTACAACTTCCTGTGATATGGCTGTTATCAGGCCTTTGTCATCATCTGAGGCCCGGAGAGGTAAGTGACAGGTCCATGCACAGGTAAGCAGCAGGCTGCACAGGAAGCTGCACTCCTGACAATTATTCTAGACTTCAGTGGAGGGGAGAAGCTCGCGGTGGTTGTGGAGATCAATGGGGAAGAGTTAAGTTTAGAGACCTTATGTCAAATCTGTAAGCAAACAGCAGGCAGGGGTGGAAAGAGCAATGTTAACATCTAGCCCAAAATGGCCTCATCTTCCAGAGGCTTTGCAAGGCGTTTCTGAGAAACTTTAAAGGCTGCAGCTGTGCCTGAAACTGCAGGACAGCTAAGAAGAAATGACAGGAATAGTGACTTGACTTCCTGCCAAAAGAGAATTGATAGTTCAAATTAATTATTTGGGGGAAATGCACTTGATGAGATTGACACCCTAACTTTTGAGTTGAAGAACATAAAATCATTAAAGATCTACATCTAGCTATAACTAGATCTTGACACAGTGAAAATGGACAAAGCTTTCATCCAACATAATAGCCTCAGATAATCACCATTTAATTAGGAATGACTACTTCTCACTGAAATGGGACAGGAGGACCTTACTTCTGCTGACCCTGATATCTAGCTTTTAAAAATTAAATTCAGTTGAACAAAAGGCACAATCAGTGCCATTCATTTTAAAATGCCCTTTAACATGTGTGTATTTATCAAATGCGTATATGCACATACATGCACACATGCCAAACTTGCATGTGGAGGTCAGAATACAACTTGCAGGAATTGGTTTTCTTCCACCATATGGGTCCTAGGATCGAATCAGTTCCAGGAGTCAATCCCAATTATGATTTTTTCCAAGAGAGTTTTCTATCTTCTAAGATTCTTTTGTTGTTCATTAAATCTGGGGTGTTTTTCTTAAAGTATTTTCAAAGACATATAGATTAAAGCAGGAGGAAAGAAAATCCAAGGTTGTGAACCCACAACTGCAGTCAAAGGTGGAAAGATGCTGTACAATGCACAAACAACTGGTACAGACCGGATGGAACAGAGGACATGGGACCCGCATGTGGGAGCCAGCCAGGGACACAGAACAGAAATAGGGCATTCATGGAAGGACCAATGTCTAGAACAATGTCACCACCCTTGGGTAACGAGGGTCAGAGGAGACTTGTGATCTGACCTTGGTGTCCTTAAAAACTCACAGGCTGGGACTTTGTACCCACTCTGATGGTATTAAGAGCTGGGAGTGTTAGGACGTGCCCTGTCCTGAGAGTAAGGCCCCACAAATGGGATTCATGCCCTTTGGAAAGAATCTTAAGCGGGACAGCTTGACCCTGCTATGTGAAGACACAAGGACTGGATTCCTCGCAGACATCAGATCTGCTGGTGCCTTGATGTCAGGCTTCCCAGCCTCTAGAACTGAGAACAGCACTCAGATACTGTCAATAAGCCCCCGGCTCTTCAGGACCAGTTACATCCGGTGTGGAGAACATTAAGTAATAGCAACACCCTCTGCGGTGTTAGATGTTAACTCTGAACCTACTATTATGTGCGCTTTACATTCTTCTTTTCTCAATTAATTCTCAAAGACACCTGCTCGTGTTGCCCTAGCCATGATCTTTTTCAGGTTCAAGTCAGGAACAGGACTGAAGAGATCAGTCCCAAGGACTTTCTCACGGGGGGTTTATCAAACGTCTATGAAGTGCTATCGTATTCTGTCTCAGGGAGAAGGGAGAGAAAGATGAGGACGGGGAGTCAAGAACAGGTGACGTAAGGGTGTATTCTTGCTGATCCAGCTTGTGGCCTAAGGACAGCCCCATGGAGGTTCTGCAGGAGCAGTCCCCCCAACCCATCCCCACCACTTAGGTCATCTTCCTTAGGACACAGGTGAGGCCAGAACAAACATTTCTTTCCATGTACATGTGTGTTCCGGTGTATATACACACATGCACATAAGGAGGTATGCATGTGGAGGCCCAATGGATGTCAAGAATCCTCATCCTGGAGCACCTCCACTTAGCTAGTCTAGATAATCAGCTTGTTCCTGAAATTCCCTTCCTGTCTTCACCTTCCCAGTGTGGAATCCCAATCCCAGTGCTCAGGCACGTGGAGCATTGCTCTACCCACTGAGCTATCCGCCCAGCCCCCAGAATATACACTCTTGAGGAATAAACCTGAGCACAGTTAGAAGGCCGATAGACTGGTGAGGGAAGATGTCAGCAGGGAGCACTNGGGGGGGGGGGTGTTCAGGAAATGGCCAGGGCTGTGGTCAGCCCTCATTGGCCAGCCCTGACGTCATTTACTTTGGACTCTTCTTTACCAGATGTAGACAAGATCTCAGGTATCTTGGGCTGGCCTTAGACTTGCTTTGTAGCAGAGGATGGCTTTGAACTCCTTATCCCCCTGCCTCTGCATCTTGAGTGCTGGGGTTGCAGGCACCCATCACCACACCCAGTTCTGTATTGTGCTAGGACTAGATCTCGGGGGTCTGTGTGTGCCGTAAAAGTGTGCTGCTGACTGAGCTATATAACCCAGCCTACTTTCAGCTTTTCAAAGAAACCCAAAGGATGACAACCATACAGTATA